>REGL01000560.1:0-39129 GCA_004194395.1 Aurelia aurita complex sp. Pacific | reverse complement strand
CTATGACATTGGAGGCTCCTGTTTCATTTTCAATCCATGAAGCTATTAATTGCTGCAAAATAGTAAAACAAAATGGCCGACCGCTGGTTTCAATGATCGGGCAAATTTGGTCTCCTGAAGGTCATAACTCCATCATTTTGAAACGGATTTTCTTGGGGGATGGTAGCAAACTTTAATTGAACATCTGAAGAGCACCATCATGCAAAAGATTGGCGAGAATCTTTTGCCGTTTTGTCATAATCTTCAGACAAACGGGGCACAATTTTTTGGGACACCCTGTAAACTGTATCTTTTATGCAGGATGTTTTATGCAGTTCAACAGACGATTGCAAAGAACCAAACGCTTACCTGAGCAGCAGCCATATTTTCCGCATCTTCCTTTTTACTTGTAGCAGGAAAGAATGTGATATTGTCGATCGTTGTAACTAATTCGAGTTGAACAACACATTTGATGAGTAGCGAGTTGAATAACGTTCGATCTTGAGTGATTTCTGACAAAGTAAGGAAGCATGATAACGCACATGTAACATAAGATATTTTAGAAAATGGTTAGCAACTTATTGCAAATAATGTCCGATTTAAATCTATAGTTTATTCAAGGCTACAATTAGGAAAAAGCAGTCTTCTTCGACTGATGAGGCCAGCTACCGTAAAAGCTCTATTAAGCCCCCTTCTCTATTAAACTTCTCTCTCTAATAAGCCCCTCCCCTAGGGGGCCGAAATTTGAAATAATTCCCCTCTCTATTAATCCCCCCCCCCACTTATATATCAAATTCCAGAGGTTACCAAATATCTTCCATTTATTGAGCTAAATAAATTTGCATGTTAATTTTGATACGGTTTGAGATAAAACTGTGTCAAATTTAATTTATTTGACCGCAAAAGATGGTGTAAAAGAACAAAAACGTTACCATATATATCTTTGTCATTTGATTTTGTGAATGAGCCCCCCTCTCTAATAAGCACCAACTCTTTTAAGCCCCCCTTCTGGAGTGTCCGAAATTAAATAAGCCCCCTGAGGGCTTAATAGAGCTTTTACGGTATCAGTCAAATAACTTTAACACAGTAAAATAGGTCCGCATTTAAAACGACTCAAAATACTCCAAAAAAATTTGGCATAGGTATGAAAAATTTTGGTCTTAACTGTACGTAACATGGGAAATTTCTATCTGGTTGGAGCTAGGGCAAAGTTTGCAAAACAAAAGCTTCAGGTCTCCGAAAAAAAACCGATTTGGCTTTCTGAAGAATAGATATCACACCTTTGAATGCACTCAATCCAATTAAATAAACAGAGAAAAAAAAACATTATGGTGGGCTGTGTTGAAGGAGTGAAATCTGTTCTTGGGGCTGCCAAATTGCCTTGTCTTAAACAGAACTGTATCCTTTGTTTACAAAATTCATCCTTGCTTCTGGTTGGCTAATACCCCCATTGACACTCACACAGTTAACAACCAATCAAATTTCGACCAATCAAATGGGCTCGATTTCTTGGCTTGACCAATTAGAATGCAACATTCGATAAGTTGGTTTAGTTTAAGCTGCTTTAACTTGCAAGTGCGAATGGGGTATAAAGCCTTTTCTTACGTACTGGTAGGAAAGGAACTAAGTTCAAAATAATTCGAAAAAGCAAAGGCAATGATACCAGCGTCGATCATCGGATCCGAAGATGCTTGCGGTGACATATGGATGAATAAATCTGCAGGCAGAAACACTGCAACACGACGAAAAAACAATAGCAAATATGTGTGATACCAATATTTCGTCCTTGCCATGCAGGACTTCTTCAGGGCCTTGAACTAAGTTTCCAAACTCTTGATAGATTCCTCGATCCTGGACCTCAGAAGGACATCTGGGTTGTTCATGTTGCTCGTCAAACCTTAAAGCGCCAACAACAATGGCGAATTGTGTGCTCTCGGGCTGTCCCTCTCTTACGACTATTATTGGAACAATTAAAATTTAATTGTAAGTGCCATACATAGTGGGAACTCGCTGACTATAAGTCCTTTCCCACTATGGATGGCACGTAGTTAATTAGCCTTGTTGTTTTTGTAAATAGTTGTTGTTTTTTTAAATGAATAAAGAAAAAAAAACTACGTTTAATTCGTTTAAAATAAAAACAAAGATTTGACACAATTATGGAATGAATGAAAAACCTTGTGGCTTACTTTGTCTGGTGATGGAGTGTAAACTCTCTCGTGATTCAGCTCGAGCCATAGGAGGCATTACAGGCATCATCGGTAAACTGTGTATACTGATATCATCACCCTCATTAACATCATAAGTATCATCTTCTCCTGTTCTCACTGAATAAAAAAATAGACAATATCGTCATCTAATTCCATAAATATAATAGACGTAACCCAAGTCTATNGTGCCATACATAGTGGGAACTCGCTGACTATAAGTCCTTTCCCACTATGGATGGCACGTAGTTAATTAGCCTTGTTGTTTTTGTAAATAGTTGTTGTTTTTTTAAATGAATAAAGAAAAAAAAACTACGTTTAATTCGTTTAAAATAAAAACAAAGATTTGACACAATTATGGAATGAATGAAAAACCTTGTGGCTTACTTTGTCTGGTGATGGAGTGTAAACTCTCTCGTGATTCAGCTCGAGCCATAGGAGGCATTACAGGCATCATCGGTAAACTGTGTATACTGATATCATCACCCTCATTAACATCATAAGTATCATCTTCTCCTGTTCTCACTGAATAAAAAAATAGACAATATCGTCATCTAATTCCATAAATATAATAGACGTAACCCAAGTCTATCTCTTCAGTCTGTCTTACCGTTATTCCCTTTTCGGTAGTTCCTGGATCCGCCATTCTAGCATTCCGGAAGAATTGACGGAATGTTGGAATGGCGGATCCAAGGGAATGGTCTGAAGACTGAAGAGATAGACTTGGGGCAAGTCTATAAAAATAAGGGCACCACGTATATATGGGTAGTTCTCCTATACAGAGTCTGTTTTGAGAAAACTACAAAAATAAGAAACGATGCTTAATGTGCAGTGATTTATACTAATTCTAACTTAATAATCTCGCATCAACATCTGTCGTTTTTGCATACTCTCCTTTGGTCCATTAGCAAAGTACATGGCAATTAAGGCCATTTCCTCTTTTTTCCCCTTTTCCCAATGGGGATATAATAAGGGCATTTCCTTATGTGCGAGTGGATTTGAAGCAAAGTACGCTATTCTTCATATTTACAGTTCTGATGGTATGTCCTTATGTCGACGTGTGTACGGTAGCATGGTCGATGCATTGCAATTGAAATTTGTGCATAAAATCTTCAAAAAGGTACGGGCAATGAAATTCAATATTTTTCAAAAAATGCTTAACTCTGAAGGCAGATGCAATGTAACTTATTATTGTTCTATGCGAAGAGATTCTATACGATTTAATTGCAAGCTTTTATTTCTTTCCAGACAATCAGAAAAGCTTCCTCGTAAATTTTATTGTACTTAGTATTCCCAAGCTCCGGAGAATGTATGGAAAACTGCAAAAATACCACGGAATTTCGGCTATCAACCAATATTCAATTTTTAAGCAATCCTGTTGCATAACGCGAAGTTTCAAAACGTATCAAATCTGATGTAAAGGCTAATTTCCAGTCATTGGAATTTTTCCGAGCAGGCGAAATTTTAGACAATAAAAGATCGCTCAGCCGTAACTTTCTATTCAATTCCAGAGCGACATTTTCTTTCATAAACAATAGAATTTCCGCCCGCTCGGCAAATCCCACTGACTGGAAACTGGTCTTAAAATAGAAATTCCGCCAGCTCGCAAACTTTCACTGACTATAAATTGGCCTTGACACGCTCTGTGTCATGCGACTTTGTAGAAAGGACACATTTTGTGAAAAGGGGGTGAAAACCACTTTACTTACCAATTGAAGCTCTGTGTGGACCAACACGATTGTCAGTTGTATCAACTGAGGCATCCTGTAGAAGAAATAAGGGAAATCTGGTTGAAACTAACTTCACACAACTTTAAAATGTTTCAATTCTATTATGCACAAAAATCTACAATACGATCCCTGTCTACTGAACCCCCACCCAACGTGTATCAATCATACGTGGGTACCAAAACTTCCCATTTCTCCCTAAACTAATGTAAATTTCTCTTGCATATGATTAAATTTTTACGGCATTGACTTTATCTATTTGACTTGCAAAGTCATGTGTCTATTTCGGAAAGACATGAGGTAAAAGTCCTGAATGTATATATCATTTAGAGCATTAAAAGAATATAATTTTGAATAAACCTCCCTCTCTAATAAGCCCCATTCGCATCTTATTCCCCTTCTTTGGAGACTCAGGACCCTCCTGGTGGCTTAATACAGCTCTTACAGTATATCATCAATTTCGCGACTCGAAGTTAGCTCAGGGAAGACTCTTTTTCTGGGATATATAATTGCGTGAACGCAACAGGGTAACTTTTCAGTTCCAGTTAAGCGAAGTGACATCGATAAAAGCAGAGCAACGCTGAGAGACGAAGGACTGGGACTATAAGTCTATTCAATGAGATGAACAAATCAGCGTGTCTCCCATCATTGGGTATGCTTTGTATAAAGCAGAAAGATGATTCTAAGAATACAAAATACCTGAACAGAATTATGATGTTTTTGAGATGTTGGCGTATCTGTTGGAGTGTCCGTATGTCCTTCTGGTTTCCATGTGAGCAACTGATGTGGAAGTGAGGCTTCGAATATTTCCCGAATGCATTTGCATGTCATTGCCCAGATATCTTCAGTGAAGCGTTGTCCATTTGATACGACTAAATTCTCAAGACAGTTGACCCCCGAGCGAGCAAGCTGCTCATTGTCTAAGAGATAAAAGTGACCACTGTAAGCTCGCATAAGTGCATGCAACAGGCAACAGGCAACTGCAACATGGTTTTTCCATGGCTTTTCCACAATTTAACTAAAACTGCGCAGCCTGTGATTTCACAACGCAGAAGTTTTTGATAGTAAAAAACACACTAATGATTAAATGCAGAAAATGTTTGAAAAGACGCTGCAGAATGAGGCTGAATGTGAATACTAACTTGCTGCAACACTCACTCAGGGGTGGAAGAGATTTTTCTCTTTCTGGGACCGCAGTTAGAAAATGAAAAATTTTCTGTGCACCACACAAGAAGTACAGGGTGTCCCAAAAAACATGTGCGCCGTTTGAATGACTGCTGTGGAGAAGCCATAAATCTAACTTTTCTGTTTTTCAGATTTTTCAATGGAAGAGATTTCAACTTAGAGATTGGCACCGAGTTTGTGTAAATCTGACTAGTGGTTGCTGATTTATTGAGAAAGGAAGTCACAATCACTGGTTGCTTCAAAACCAGAGGATTTTATGTCCATACTTAACCTTATAACTTGAATTTTAACATTAAACGAACTTAAACTTTACAGTTATGCCAGGAAACGCACTTGGGAGTAATTAATGACCATATTTTTCAAGAATATCGACCAAGCAGCATGTTGAACGCGATGTTGTTGGTTTAAAACGACTTTATCACTTTTGGGAAGCAACATATCTGATGGACGCATGACATGGCCTGAAGCACTTGTGTTGCACNTTACATTCTTTCAACACGGTAACCCCGTCGACAAAGGTCGCTTTTCAGGGGGCCGTGACAAAAATTTACAATTTAAATTTACATGTTAAAATCTACAAACGAAAA
This sequence comes from Aurelia aurita complex sp. Pacific, assembly GCA_004194395.1. Taxonomy (NCBI): domain Eukaryota; kingdom Metazoa; phylum Cnidaria; class Scyphozoa; order Semaeostomeae; family Ulmaridae; genus Aurelia; species Aurelia aurita complex sp. Pacific. The sequence continues at coordinate 33,447 of REGL01000560.1, read as the reverse complement.
TAAATAATCTAATTACAAAACTAAATTGAAATTAAAATTAATACATAATGTTAAAACCGAGATTGATGAAACCAAGGGTGGCAGGACACAATCAGACCGGACCAGAACAGATCAAACCCCATGCCCACCCTGAAATGCCACACTTTCATGTAGCACCCCATGGCAGGCAAAGAGTCCGACAGACACCAGTCCAACTGCATACCATCACCCATGATCATGCTTTAAAGTCGATGTTTGAAAGCATATAAAGAGGGCGCTTGCTTACATCAGTCGTTTTTGCATACTCTCCTTTGGTCCATTAGCAAAGTAAGTACATGGCATTTAAGTCCATTTCCTCTTTTCGCCTTTTCCCAATAAGGATATAATAAGGGCATTTCCTTATGTGCGATTGGATTTGAAGCATAGTACGCTATTCTTCATATCTACAGTTCTGAGGGTATGCCCTTATATCGACGTGTGTACGCTAGCATGATCGATGCATTGCAATTGAAATCTGTGCACAAAATCTTCAAAAAGGTACAGGCAATAAAATTCAATATTTTTCAAACAATGCTTTAACTCTAAAGGGAGATGCAATGTAACTTCTTATTGTTCTATGCGAAGAGATTCTATACGATTTAATTGCAAGCTTTTATTTCTTTCCAAACAATCAGAAAGGCTTCCTCGTAAATTTTATTGTACTTAGCATTCCCAAGCTCCGGAGAATGTGTGGAAAACTGCAAAAATACCACGGAATTTCGGCTATCAACCAGAACTCAATTTGTAAGCAATCCTGTTGTATAACGTGAATTTTCAAAACGTATCAAATCTTATGTAAAGGTTAATTTCCAGTCATTTGAATTTTCCGAGCAGGCGAAATTTTAGACAATAAAAGATCGCTCAGCCGTAACTTTCTATTCAATTCCAGAGCGACATTTTCTTTCATAAACAATAGAATTTCCGCCCGCTCGGCAAATCCCACTGACTGGAAATTGGTCTTAAAATAGGAATTCCGCCAGCTCGCATTCGCAAACTTTCACTGACTAGAAATTGGCCTTGACACGCTCTGTGTCACGCGACTTTGTAGAAAGGATACATTTTGCGAAAAGGGGGCGAAAACCACTTTACTTACCAATTGAAGCTCTGTGTGGACCAACACGATTGTCAGTTGTATCAACTGAGGCATCCTGTTGAAGAAATAAGGGAAATCTGGTTGAAACTAACTTCACACAACTTTAAAATGTTTCAATTCTATTATGCGAAAAAATCTAAAATACTATTCCTCTCTATTGAACCCCCATCCCACGTGTATCAATCATACGTGGGTACCAAAACTTCCCATTTCTCCCTAAACTAATGTAAATTTCTCTTGCATATGATTAAATTTTTACGGCATTGACTTTATCTATTTGACTTGCAAAGTCATGTGTCTATTTCGGAAAGACATGAGGTGAAAGTCCTGAATGTATATATCATTTAGAGCATTAAAAGAAGATAATTTTGAATAAACCTCCCTCTCTAATAAGCCCCATTCACATCTTATTCCCCTTCTCTGGAGACTCAGGACCCTCCTGGTGGCTTAATACAGCTCTCATAATTGCGTGAACGCTGAACAGGGTAACTTTTCAGTTTCAGTTAAGCGAAGTGACATCGATAAAAGCAAAGCAACGCTAAGAGACGAAGGACTGGGACTATAAGTCTATTCAATGAGAATGAACAAATCAACGTGTCTCCCATCATTAGGTATGCTTTGTATAAAGCAAAAAGATGATTCTAAGAATACAAAATACCTGAACAGAATTATGATGTTTTTGAGATGTTGGCGTATCTGTTGGAGTGTCCGTATGTCCTTCTGGTTTCCATGTGAGCAACTGATGTGGAAGCGAGGCTTCGAATATTTCCCGAATGCATTTGCATGTCATTGCCCAGATATCTTCAGTGAAGCGTTGTCCATTTGATACGACTAAATTCTCAAGACAGTTGACCCCCGAGCGAGCAAGCTGCTCGTTGTCTAAGAGATAAAAGTCACCACTGTAAGCTCGCATAAGTGCATGCAACAGGCAACAGGCAACTGCAACATGGTTTTCCATGGTTTTTCCACATTTTAACTAAAACTGCGCAGCCTGTGATTTCACAACGCAGAAGTTTCTGATAGTAAAAACATACCAATGATTAAATGCAGAAAATGTTTGAAAAGATGCTGCAGAATGAGGCTGAATACTAACTTGCTGCAATACTCACTTAACTGCGTAAAACTTTAATCTGCCATAAATTCTGATTGACATTCGTGGAGCAAAAAGGCTAGAAACTGACTTTAAACTGTTCGTCAAAAATCTATCTGTTCTAGCGTCCTAATGTGTAACTTTTATGTGCATTATACAACTTTTAAGTCACAAATTTAGCTGGTGATATTGATTGCACTAATGCATGGCATCAGTCGTTGGTAGCTCAGATCTCAACCATCTTTGCACAGGTCTTGCACCAGTGCATAGTTTTTCACATTAATCCAGCTACCCTAAACTGGCGCATGCTGGCNAACTTGCTGCAATACTCACTTAACTGCGTAAAACTTTAATCTGCCATAAATTCTGATTGACATTCGTGGAGCAAAAAGGCTAGAAACTGACTTTAAACTGTTCGTCAAAAATCTATCTGTTCTAGCGTCCTAATGTGTAACTTTTATGTGCATTATACAACTTTTAAGTCACAAATTTAGCTGGTGATATTGATTGCACTAATGCATGGCATCAGTCGTTGGTAGCTCAGATCTCAACCATCTTTGCACAGGTCTTGCACCAGTGCATAGTTTTTCACATTAATCCAGCTACCCTAAACTGGCGCATGCTGGCGCCTGTCAAAATGGAATAGTGGCATGGTGCATAAAGTGCTTAATAATTATTTTTTTATTCTACTAATATTTTCTAAGATTGTTGTTAAGGAATTTGTTAAGTGCCGTTCATAGCCAGAACCAGATAACGTCATGTCTATTTCTGCTATGTACGGCACAGAATATTGTATTTTGTTGTCGTTTTAGTTCTAACAGTGACATAAAAAAAAATAAAAAATGGTCAATGCCGAAACATACCTTGCTGAACACACCAAACCAGCTGGTGGTACATATCAGCCAAAAGAACATCCGCTAATTCTTCAAAATATTGCGTAAACACATCAACTATTGCATAAAGGGCATGATTACAGGTGGTCGTCATCCATTCTGCTTTCTAAGAGAAAAGTATTAACAAACATGAACTTCCAAAGGCAAATGGAAGACATAAAACCACCATCTAACGAACATATTTCAGATTTGAATATCACTCGCGATATGTGAAGTTGAAGTGAAGTTGCGGTTTTTTAGCACCAAGCGCTGGGATCGTGAAAGTAGAGAAGACCTAATCGAGTCCGTGACCCATTGTCATGACGCTCAAGTGGTGGGGCTCTACCAGGTATTGAACCCTGTCCGCTTGACTGTTCTGGCTGCAAAGTTAGAGGATTACACCACTGCGCCACAACACAAATGTGTGAATATTTTGCTCCGTAAAGGAGCGTACGTGACGGACAAGTTACAAGTTACAAAGTGTAAAACGACGTTTTTGGTTAGACTCATGAGATTGCTCCAGTTATCGCAACAACAACTACAACAACAGCAACGACATTTTTTATTCAAACTGGGAGTCATGGACTTTCACATAAAAAATTGAAACGCAAAGGGCACATCTTTTTCTGTGCGCTCTGGAACGAGGTTAAGTCGTAGTCATGGCAATCATCGGCAGTTGGAAAATACTATTGCTGTGGTGAAGCTCATGAAAGCTAAGTGGCCTTCGAAATGAGAAAACTCCTTTTTCGAAGTAAAAGGTTTGTTGGATTGATGAAACATTCATCTGGATACTTGTGGCTTTTGTTCATGGCTAACATTATTGAAAATTTGAATTTTGAGGTGTTTTATCATCTGAGGCTTGAGCCAACAACTTAGGCCCATCCGCCATTGCCTAGAGCACTCAGCTTTTCGTACAGTGTTGCTATGGTTTCCATGTCCGAACATGAAATCGAGGGAAACAATTTTGTCCTAATTTTTAATGTGAAAGTCCATGAGTCGTAGTTTGAGCGTCCATCAGTCTATCAATAACAATAACTAGGAACTTATAATAAAACTAGTTTTTTGACTTAATAATTATATTTTCAAAGCTTGCGTTGGTAGGAACTCCAAAGTAAAATTTAAATTTTCTCCTTAAGTGAGTTTAAGTATTAACCATTGTCACTGTAAAGTAACACTTGCCATGATAGACCTGAAGTTTTCTGGAGGTGTTACCTGTCCTTAAGCCATAAAAAGTAAAATTTCAACTTGTTTAAAGGGAATCTAAGCATATATAAGCCTTCGATAAAAATAACCTTGCAAAGACAATAGGCCGATACACGTGCCACACCATATTTGGGTAAACGATCTACGTCAACAGGAAATCCTGATATCTGATAGGCTAGAGTTTGAGCGCAAGTGGCTTGAGCCACATTTATATGCCTACATTCCTTTTAAGATGTCCAGAAGCTCGAATTAAACTATGATCAACAATTCTTGTAACTTGTGATACGAACATGTTGTTACATCCAGCAACAATATAAAATTTCACTCTGTGGATTTAAAAGTGACATTATAAAGTCCAAAAATGTCGTTTGGTAGTTCTTAATTTGCAATTTGTCCCTCTTCTCGTACACTCCTTTTAAACAGGAAAAATGTACCTATTTCGGAGATGCTTGTTCGATGTGACAGTTTATCGTGCAAATAGGTTTGCAAATTGCATAAATCTAGCTTTCCACACAAACTGCATCGATTAAGACTGCGTTCACACGATGCCAGCACAATTTGAAAACGGTGAAAAATGTGACGGATAGGCCTTTCGTTCACACGAAAACGGTACATTTTTTGCCGGGAGATTTGAAAACGGTAGATTTTGAAAACAGAACTTTTTGAAAACGGTATCGTGTGAACGTTAGCTCAAATTTCGCTACCGTCACATTTTTCACCGCTTTCAAAATGTGCCGACATCGTGTGAACGCAGTCTAAATTTCAAGTTCATAAATTTCAATAAATAATGTTACTTCTACATACCTCCATCCAATCAATCTGCTGGTCAGGAAGCTTCATGCTATCAAATATTCTGAATACAACTTTGAATATCTCTTTCCACCAATGTTTATAAAATGTATGACCATAAGATTTCATTATTTCAAACATGACAGTCAGAGCCCTGCAGGATAGAGAAGGAGTTTGAAGCAAAATAAATCAATCTTTTAAAATTTCATTTCCAACTCAAAAACAGAGTTCAGAAGAAGTCAAACCTTCCTCCAGGTGCCAACTTTGCTAGCAAAACCTTTCTCAGATCAAGTCAAATAACCAGATTTTTCGAACTCTTTGCCTTGTTTATAACCCTACAATTTATAAACCAGTTGCTGTTAACGAAGTAATTTAACATTTTCGAAGGTTTCTTTTTTAGCATGGGGCTCAAATCTTTAAAAGGGTGGGTGTAAAACTCTATTGCATTTTTCTTTGAGTTTAAGTGCTTGAAAGAAACTTATGGTACTTTGTTGTAAATCTGCCGTTGAAATTTTGATTAATTTCAAAATGGCGCCTTTATTATATTTCAGGCTGTGATGTCATCAATTTCTGAATACAAAACCAGAAAAGCTACAGATTTCTTGCTGCCACCATATTGCAGACCTTTATAAACTATGGCTTTCTTGAACATTTTGTCATGTCTCCTCTATTGATTTAGGATTTACGATGATCTTCATTTTCCAAAATTTTTGAAGAATTCTTGCAAAAAAAATTCAAATGCCGCCATTCTGAAAATAATATAGATATAAAAAATTTACAGGGCAGATTTACAGCAAAGTACCCTGAGTTCCTTTCAAGTCATTCAATCAGAGAAAAATGTAATACAATTTTACACCCACCTTTTTCAAGATTTGAAAGATTTGAGCCCTGTGCTTTCATTCTTATAAAAATTACTAAACGCTCCTCAGATATGACATTATCAAGCAAGCAAAACTTTCCTCCAGCTCATCACAGCCGTGGAGCCGTGCCATGAATTCTTTTGGAATTTGTCTCAAAATAATTCCAAGCACTAACCTCGTTCTGACATCCAGCTTGCACCTACTGATAATGCATGACAATTCAAAGATGACTGGAAACCAGCCTCGAACCCATATTCGGTCAGTTTCACTTATGCCAGCATCCTCTGCAAAGTGTTCTTTGAACATCTGAAATGAATAAGTAAAATACCGTTGAAATGGATTGCATAAACAAAATACATCATGACAAGCTAGCCTACTATCATCATTGGAAATTAGCCTCTCTACGAGCTGTGACCAATCTTAAAGTTTCAGACTTCTCTTTCAAATAACAAGGTGTGGAGAATCACACAATTACATTTTCACCAAAAAGAATGCCTACCTTAGTACCAATTTTTAAAACTAATAGGCTTTCAACTCTAAAAAAACACTATGACGGGGAAATTCGAAAAACTGAGCTTTGATATTCAACACAAAATTATTCCTATAAAATCAAATAGTGCTATTTGATTTATATGAATAATACTTTGTCGAATATCGAAGCTCCGTTTTTCCCAATTTTCCGGTCACAGTCATTGTTTTGTGTTATGTTGTTTGTCTGGTCAATGCACAATGCTGGTTGCTCATCAAAAAACATTTTGTATTGATATTTTCAAAACATTAAAATAGCTGAATCCAGCATTCATGGATGATATCTTTAGATATAGGACTTCACATTATTCGTTGCGAAATCCACACAATTTGAATCATTTTCGCCCAAATTAAGTAACCTTTGGTTCCAATAGCCTTCGAGTTTAGGACCTCAGATATGGCATGGTTTGCCAAATGAATTAAAATCAGCTGAGAACTTAAACAGTTTCAAGAATATAATCAAACAATGGGATGGCCCAAACTGTAAATGTAACGCCTGTCAATTCAATGATATCCTGTAAATCTCGCAATATATGTCTGGAATATCTAATTATTTAACTTATCTATTAATTTCTTCATTTCTTAATTTATTTTATACATTTGTATGTTCGATTTAAATTAGTTGTATATATATGTAAATAGGAGAAGAACGGACGCAAAAAAAGGCCTCAGTGTGCTGAAAAATCTGTCTGTTTTTTGCGTCCGTTCTTCTCCTAGTACCTATTTTTCAGTATATACTACAGTACCAAGTTTTTATATGTAAATATGTATAGCTCGGTAAAAATCGAATGAAAATAAGTTGACAAACAACATAGCACTAAACAATGGAAACATTTCTCATTTTGCCCAAAATTAACCCAACACAGACTCACCACAGGGTTCTCATAGACATGCTTTCCACAATGACGTATCAGTCGAATGGCTTCCATACTTGTATCAGGGAATGCAGCATTGCAGGAGAACTCTGATAAGCATTTTACAGCATCTTGAAATGATTCAACTGTTACTGAAAAATGTTTTTCGAATATGATCGCTGCAAGAGAAAATAAATATTCCTACATTATCTTTAAGTAATCGTTGTAAATGTGAAGGATTTCCACAAAATAAAAGTTACCTGGCTGAGAAAATGGAAATAAAGCAGTTCCAGGCAAAGCATTCTTAATAAGTGGCTGTACGAAAATACAAGGCCAGGTAATAGCCATGTACAAGCCTTGTAGTTATGGCCTTGTAACCTTGTTCTAGCCTAGAAAAGCCTTGCTGTAACCTTGTAAATGGCTCGAAAAATGCTAAAAAGTTTAACCTAGGCTAGCATAAGGTTGATCTGTGCCTTGTAGAAACCTTGTATTAGACTGGCTGTAACTTGGAATCTTACTGATAGCCTCATAATTTTCTTCAAAGTTTTGGACAAGGTCATAACAAGGTCATAATCCACGCTTCAAGGCTAGAACTAGGCCTGTACAAGGCCACGTTTAGCCTTGTATTTTCGTACAGGTGTTTCAATCGACTGCTGTCACGAAGCACAATAAGGTCATCTTTTCACTTTCAAATTAAAGTTTAATAACTGACGTTTACTCCTTTCGGATTTCCAGCTACTTGTCTGTTGAGAACAACTCGATAATGAATTGCATTGGGCTTTCTGTTGTTATGAGATTGATTTCGGAAACATTTCAACAATCGATATTTGAAAGCTCAATTTCCGTCAACTGCTAATACTCCCTCGTTTTCTAATTTTGAGATTCAAACAGATAGTTTAATAAAGAACGTAGAAACTATCGAGTACTTCCTCAGGGAAACCAGTTATCTAGTTTGAATTTTCATTGCATTTATCTTTTGGATGTTGCGTAGCTTCTCCAGCGCTGCTGTGGTGGAATTTTACGCGTGTTTCAATGAATATTGCAGTCCTGGAAATTCGAAACAAAGGACCACCTAAATATTCAGAAAAACTTTTATCATTCACTTAACCTTATCAAAGGCGCCCTAGCGATCTAAAACATAAAGAGCTGTACGTAACAAACTACAGACGGACTCTAAATCTGCCATGCATGCACAGAATGTTAACATTACCTGTCGTTTGGAATGCTAATTCCACGATTCCCTCATCCAGATCAGATGCTGCTGAATGAAACACCGAGAAAACATTCTTCCAACCAGATTTGATATTTTTTGCCTGCGAATTGACCATTTGTGCTACACATCGCACAACCATATCTCGTATCGTTGAAGAACTGCAACGCAAGCATGATACCAATGTTGAGAATGATGCAAGGGTACTACGAAGCTTAAACAAATCGGGGAATCTCGTCTTGGTTTAGAAAACAACCAAATATTTCTCTGTTCTCGTAAAGTAAGCAACTTTTGTCAACAGTATGCATTCCTCTTCAAAGGTTACAAATTTTCCTTTGATTTGTTAATTTTGCCCTGATTTTAAAATTTCAATTTCATGAATATTCTCAGCTAAAAAATTACAAGATAAACAACGTATATGATGCTAACATATTACAGAAAATGAAAAACGCGTAAAGTCTAGTTTACGCAATGCATCTAAATCAACAATGCTGAAAAGGACATATGGAAAGAACTCTGGTAGGGCTTTCGAACCATGTGCCCTCAGTTATATGGTTCATAGAACGAGAACTTTGATATTTATGTAAATATGACACAATTGAAAATATAACTACGCATAAAAATAGAGCCAAGCAGGGGGAAGGGGAGAAAGGAGAAATACCAAAGAAAAGGACTGGAAAATAGTTTGCGTAACAATGGGCTTTTACTTTTCAATAATTCTGCAGTAATAGTTGCTTGTACCGCTTACTAAAGATATTTTTGCAGGAGANATGCATCTAAATCAACAATGCTGAAAAGGACATATGGAAAGAACTCTGGTAGGGCTTTCGAACCATGTGCCCTCAGTTATATGGTTCATAGAACGAGAACTTTGATATTTATGTAAATATGACACAATTGAAAATATAACTACGCATAAAAATAGAGCCAAGCAGGGGGAAGGGGAGAAAGGAGAAATACCAAAGAAAAGGACTGGAAAATAGTTTGCGTAACAATGGGCTTTTACTTTTCAATAATTCTGCAGTAATAGTTGCTTGTACCGCTTACTAAAGATATTTTTGCAGGAGAGGTCCTAACATTCTGGTCCTAAAATGTCCTGAAATCTCAATTGATCACGTGGGACTGAGATTGGCCTGGATAACATTTCCGTGAGGACTGACAATTATTTGCCAATGCAATGCGTATAAACAATAGCAAGAAAATTAGTTTCTTCCAAATAATTTAGGTTAAAACATACCCATTCTTTTTCATAATGTATTCAAACGGTCGAAGGAAATCTTTCTGGAAGTGGAAGTTCGATAACTCTCCTTTTTCCAAGAATTTCATGGACAACTGTCGAAGTGAGTCAACACAGAAGAAAGCTACTTCCTCATTTGGATTGCTTCCAACCTTTGAAAAAAAGAATTAATTGATCGCGAAACAAATAATGGAACGATAAGAAAGGTGTCAATAGAATTGGACAATTGGAAACATATACGAAGACTTCGTCTGTTTGTCACAGTTATGGCATTCCGAGAACAAGAACAAACAAAGATCTTGTAAGACAATAGCATGAGCTGCTTTTGATTGACACCGCAATTCAAAGCGATTAGCAATCGCAGACAAAGGAAATTCTCTCAACCAAAAATTCAAATCAAACAAAGCCGGAAAATTTTCTCTGAAACCCAGCTAGCTAGCTCGCTCGTTGTGCATTCCAGAGTTATTTTTTGAGAGCAAACATGAGCATAGGTCGAAAGAAGAAGTATGTCTCCATATCTGCCTCGGGTATTTGATTTGTTTGGTTCAAAAGCCGATTGGGAGCCGATTCAATTCTCTTATTTCTTTGGGTGTAATTAAAACACTTACTGCTCAACTTCTGAAACAAACAAATAAAATGCCCGAGGTAGATGTGTAGATATGTCCTTCTTCTGTCGATATATGCTCATGTTTGCTCTTAAAAACAATGTATGGAATGCACAACGAGCACGCTAGCTAAGTACAGAAGAGATAAAAGGAAATTTGAAACATGTCCAGCAATGAAGACAGTGTCTATATTCTGCGATTCATATCTGTTTTTGGGAGAAGATCTCCCAAGTCAGTTACTTATCAGGCTATTATTTACATCTCACAAAACAAGGCCTACTAAATTTCTAGCACTGCTGGGAAACCGAAGACTAAAGATCATAATTGATCGAACTTTTGATGGAAGTGGTTTATAAAATCGACGAGATAACGTCCAAAAATTTGGTTACCCCTTTCCGTTAAATTCTTCAGAAAACTGTCTGTATAAGACTTAGTTTCTCAAACCTCTGTACAATCTAGCTCATGAAGTTACGGTCAACTGCGTAGATAAAGCTATATTTTCAAGCTACATACTATTAGATGCAATATTTAGACATAACAATATTACCTTGTTGAAATATTCTCCAAGAACTGCCCAAATCCTTGACCATTGCAGACGAATACGATTCATATTGTAATAAGCAATTTCTACGATTTTCTGCAAACTGAACATTCGTGGCGATGATGGGTTCGATAACTCATCCATTGAAACAGCAGCAAGCGCAGTCACAAAGTCAACTAAAGTGACGAGAAAGCGTCAGTGAGTAGGAAGTTTGATGGAAGACAAAATCAGAGTAGCTACGGTAGTACATAGTGTACTAACAACATTCTAATATACCATTTCTAGGATTATGTTTGTAAAACTTTTGTGAGAGTAATAATAAAAAGTTCCAACTCTTGCTTGCTTGCTTGCTTACTTACTTGCTTGCTTGCTTGCTTGCTTGCTTGCTTTGCTTTGATTTGATTTGATTTGATTTGATTCATAGCAAACATTTTCATCAGAAGAATAAAGAGTTATATAAATTTCCAGTTTAGTCAGTGACATTTCTGACCCACAATGGGTCTGGCACTCACTTCTTTGTTATTGAATTGTTAGCTTAGGCCTTTAGACAGGGCACATTGTAAATCAGTTATTTTCTATTAATGAATGTGTTACCCTGGCTGGATGCTCCAGAAATCAATTTTCGCAGCAGACAAATGTTAATCAAATGATTTAAAGAGGACAGTTACTTCTCTTGGTCCGGTAGGAAACTGGACTCATAAATTTAGGCCCCAATGAGGGGCCCTTGCTGCAGCAGAGAGAGTGTATCTTGTAAGCATTCTAGCATGACCAGCCTAGAAATTTTCAGGCTGAACGGTACTCTTTTCAACACAGCTTTGCGTTAAACACTTGTTTTTGGTAGAAAAGACGATATCTAAACTAATTCACATGGTTTATATCATTAGTTTCTGTGATTGAAAGTAACTCACCAATTGCCTCTCCATCTAGTCTAACTGAGCCAGTGAAGATTCTATCAACAGCAACAACAATGCTTTGTGATGACGTCTCACCAACGGATTCTTGCAAGCTTGACAGTTTCTTTGCATCGATTACACCTGAAAGAAATGCCATAAAACCAGGTGAATCAGAGCAACAAATTTTGCAATGCCTGATTGAATACCTGACACATTTGGTTTTCCTTTAGAATTTTCTGGTTGAAATCGGTTACTCAGTTCAGATTTTACAAGGGAGCTTCTCAAGAAAGTCGCTTCAAGGAACCTTCAAAAATATCCTTAGATCTTAAATTTCCCTGATATCTCCGCCTTACAGCAATGACCTGAATAAACTTGCGCACGTGCTATCCTCTTGAGAAGGATAACTCCCTCGATTTTAGCATGGCTCCCTGTAAAATAGTATGTTAATATTGAGTGGATTACCATGGATAAAAAAGTGAAAATGAATTGAAGATGAAAAATGAGAGGTTGAAAAAGTCTCCCCCTAGTATGAGAAACTGATTCAGGAGGATTCCGTCCTCCCAAGAGGCAAATTAAAGGCTAATAATGCACGTAAATGTCATTGCTGTTAGGAAGGAGAACCGGCAAAATGTTGCTCGTCGTTTTCTCTCGTGTTTGCAGGTTTTGAAAGGGGCCTTCTGCAGAAAATCTCTCATATATATCAACGGGAAGGAATAACTGGGTACATTACGGAATCTAATTGAATAAATCGGCTGTGAAACACGACAGTTTTCAATATCATTGCTTTGACATTCAAGGAGCAGTTGCCATACTTTCGTTTTGATAACAGTTGATATTAAAGAACTGAGAACAATATCTTCCTGCTCTGTAAAGCCTGCAATAGGCACTACNCCTCCCAAGAGGCAAATTAAAGGCTAATAATGCACGTAAATGTCATTGCTGTTAGGAAGGAGAACCGGCAAAATGTTGCTCGTCGTTTTCTCTCGTGTTTGCAGGTTTTGAAAGGGGCCTTCTGCAGAAAATCTCTCATATATATCAACGGGAAGGAATAACTGGGTACATTACGGAATCTAATTGAATAAATCGGCTGTGAAACACGACAGTTTTCAATATCATTGCTTTGACATTCAAGGAGCAGTTGCCATACTTTCGTTTTGATAACAGTTGATATTAAAGAACTGAGAACAATATCTTCCTGCTCTGTAAAGCCTGCAATAGGCACTACGTATATAACTATGAGTACAAAATGCGATGAATTAACATGAAATCTGGGGAAAATCAACTGGATTAAGTTCTGAGCAACAGTCAAACTAGGTTGATAGTGAAATAGATAAATTGTACAGCTGCAAAATGAAAGCTCGGCTCATCAGAAAGCAGATACTTTATCTCCCCTTTTCGAGCATAACAAAATTTTTTAAAGGGCATAGCTATGGAAGATCACAAATCTAAAATCAACTTATAGGAGTCAAAGATCTCTGTATGCAAGTACGAAAAACGATCACCAAAGAAAGATGCAGTGCTTGGGTTTATCCTATTTCTCTGTTCAAAGCACCTAAATAAAAAAGTTGATCAAAATTTCAATCTATTGTAAATGCATATTATTCAGTTCATTCTAAGTAAATCCATCATTTTTGCTTTAGAAATAGACTAAAAATACCTCCATGAACATCTTGTGCCGGCATTCCATGTGGGGCCCCAGCGCTGGAACTATGACTTGATGACCCCATCCCAGCCATGTACCGAGTCTTTACGCCGGTCCCGATGAACTGCAACAGTTCCAGATGTGATATGCATTGAAGAATCTATGAGATAAAAGTTTAAACGTTATAATAGGGTGGTATTTGGATAAAAAAAACGCTATGCTCGTCCCTTCGAACCAGGGTCAATGTTGTCCCAAAAAATACTCTGAAATGATATCTATACGGTTCATTTTCACATGAAATAGGAAATATGAGACGATTCTCGTGAATTCTTGAATAATTTCTCTTTTTCTTCGTAAATCCTGTCTCACATCAGATATCAGGCATTTCACTTACACAACACGAACGAGTTGCGCTTATGACACCATTAAATTCATCGCAGCCCTGACCTGACATCTAATGTAAGATAGAATCTAGTATGGTATCCATTAGTTGCTAATCGTTCGTAGTGTAGTTGTATTTAGTTAAACGTTCCGTGTCTGTTTACATTGGCCATGTCATTGTTTTTCGCTCCCCATGGTAACGTCCCTGTAGTGTTGTATAGTAATTAAAAAGGTATAGTAGTATGTAATATTTATTGTAATATTTATATGAATAAAAAAAATTCTTGAGAAAGTATACTTTCTGAAGAATTCCTGCTTAAAACTTAGAGCCTTTCAGACCTCTTAAGAATGAGAATGTGAAGAAATATTGAAAATTCTGACAATTTATGTCAGAGAAAGGAGTCAACTTTAAATTCTAGTAATTCTTTAAAACAAATTGAAGAAAATTCAGGTATTTGGCAACATTTGAGGAACGCTCATATTTCTTAACATATTGCCTTTAAAAAGGAATCTCGCAGCATCTTTGATGCGCATATTGTCTGCATGATGACGTCAACACAAATCAAAAATCGAGTTGGATTAAGTGCACTTAATTTTCACAAGCTTAGGCACAATTTCAGTGACACATTAAACCCAATGTGTCCCATAAACGACTGCGTTGAGGACACGGAGCATTTCTTGCGTCACTGCCACTCTTATCATCTGCAGAGAAATAATCTCCTCAACCGCGTACAGGCAATTTCGCTTTCATACGATTCGTCGAACCTTTCCAATGAGGAACTAGTTTCAATAATATTGTATGGTGATATAAGGTTACCTTTTGAATCAAATAAAACAATCATTAAAGCAACACTAGAGTTCATTGAATCATCAAAGAGATTTTCTTAAATCATTTCAGTGAAATTTTCGTCTCCTCCTCCCACCTTTGTATCATTTTATTTCTTTTCGTAGCTTGTACAGTATTACCCCGCCACTAAGAAACTGACTTATAAGAAACTGCAGCCTGCCAGATGACATCATAGTCATTGTCCAACATTTGGTTTAATATAACATTTATATAATATTTATATGAAACCATGCAGCCTGGTTTTACAAAATGAGTTTCTTAATGGCGGGGGGGGGGGTAATACTGTAGCTCATGCTGTAATATTCTGGTTAGTTCATTATTTTCATGTAAAACGTTTTATGTTAATTTTTAAAGCCACGGGGTTGAAATTTATTCTCATTCTTCCTGTGACATCGTCTTGTAACTATGTCCTGTTATTGTAAAATTTTAGATTGATATACAGGGTGTCCTAAAAAAATTGTGCCCCGTTTCTCTGAAGATTGTGACAAAACGGTAAAAAATTCTCGCCCAAATTTTTACATGATGCTGCTCTTCAGATATTCAATTAAAGTTTGCAACCATCCCCGTAAAAATCCGTTGAGAAATGATGGAGCTATGACCTTCAGAAGACCAAATTTGCCCGATCACTGAAACCAGCAGTCGGCCATTTTGACTTACCATTTTGAAGCGATTAATAGCTTCATGGATTGAAAATGAAACATCAGCCTCCAATTTCATAGCTTTCGTGAAAATTCCGATAATCCTCGGAGATTTCCACTATTTCTGACTTTTTTTTTTTTTTTTTTTTTTTTTTGAAGTTACTTATCACTGCAAAAAGTAGTACAAAATGGCCGACCGCTGGTTTCAGTCATAAGGCAAATGTGATCTTCTGAAGGTCATAGCTCCACCATTTCTCAACGGATTTTTAAAAGGATGGTTGCAAACTTTGATTGAATATCTGAAGAGCAGCATCATGCAAAAGTTTGGCAAGTATCTTTTGCCGTTTTGTCGCAATCTTTCGGCAAACGGGGCACAATTTTTTTGGGACACCCTGCATAAAAAATCAAACTTATAATACATAATAATGTTCCTGGCATTCTCTGACGGTCAGATGAAATTTATGTCATTCAACCACACTTTTCAGAACAAGCCAGCATGCTAATGTCCCAAGGGCTAATTACCATTTCACCACTGCAACGATGAAATGAACTCAACGCCTTGGAATTATACTAAAACTATAAAGTAAAAGCACGCAACAAATAATCAAAATTTCAAGTAACCTGTCATGTTATAAAGAAATGTCCGTAGTAAATATTTTGTTAACGACAATTTTATCCATCAAATCTTCCCAAGCCTCCCACCTTAGACTAGTTCCCAGTTCCCTCGCAGTTATCTTTACATTGCTGCTCTCGAATATGCTCTCGTTAACCTGCAAACCAGAGCTTTGGCATTTTTGGCCTAGGCAAGTTCCTGAAGCACATCAAAAATAAGAACTGAAATTAATGAAAAATTAAGAAACTGCCCAATGGGTGACTTCTAGAAAACAGAATAACACAAGATCTAATATTGTTCAAATTTTATCAAGGCTCTCATTGATTAGTACGCTGTGACTTAAGAATTTGCTTTGGCCAAAGGGATAAAGCTTTGGTTTGCAGGAAGAGGCAAATTTGAGTTTTCAAGATTAACATGTCTGCTCTCAATTTTGTCTTACTATTTTGCAGCGATAAATAGCTTCACGTGAGGTAAGAAATAGTTCTGTGAGGTCAGAAATAGTTGAACTATCTGATGATTATCGGAATTTTCACGACAGCTATGACATGGGAGGCTGCTGTTTCATTTAATCCGTGAAGCTATTTATCGCTGAAACTATTAACGTCGTGTTTATTTCAATTCGCATCAATGTGCTATCATTTTACTTTATTTACTTGCTTATTTTTTTTTTTTTTTTTTTTTTTTTTAGCTTTGGTTTGCAGGAAGAGGCAAATTTGAGTTTTCAAGATTAACATGTCTGCTCTCAATTTTGTCTTACTATTTTGCAGCGATAAATAGCTTCACGTGAGGTAAGAAATAGTTCTGTGAGGTCAGAAATAGTTGAACTATCTGATGATTATCGGAATTTTCACGACAGCTATGACATGGGAGGCTGCTGTTTCATTTAATCCGTGAAGCTATTTATCGCTGAAACTATTAACGTCGTGTTTATTTCAATTCGCATCAATGTGCTATCATTTTACTTTATTTACTTGCTTATCATGTACATTCTTCAGTATGAAAACACAAATAAAAACTAAGCTTTTACCTCAAACCAAGAATGTCCCAGGTTATTTCCATCTGTGTACGCAACAGTTATGAGTGTTTTGATAGTGTCAATGTTCTTTGCTTTCATTTCCGTGATAACTGCATTAGCAGTCAATAAACTGAACTGGCATAGTGCTTGTACGAATGCATCTCTTTCCAGCTACAATAGGGAAAATAATGTTAACCGTGAAAAGGTTGCAAAGCAACATTAATCAAAGGGGAAGGTTATTGGTTGTTAATGGTTTTTAATGCTTGTTTATGGTGGCTAAGATGACAAATTTGAGAACTTGAGTGGGGCTCATCAAGTCTGCGGCCATCATCTCTTTGTAATAGCAAATGCCCGGGGTAATAGCAACTGCTATCGCTGTTGTTCTCTCGTCCGGGGTTCCTGTTATTCGGCTTCCGGCGCCTATGCTGGCCTGACATCCAATGTGAAACAGATTCCAGTATTTATCAGTAATTATTCGTATTTGTAGCTTTTGTAGTTGTTAACTTAATTTTAATCTATTTGCATGTCAATCATGTTAATGGTCACCGGGATAGTCATTGTCTCTTGCTGCCTGTGGTATCGTCACTGTAGTGTTGTATATAGTCGTGTAGTAATTAGAAAAGTATAGTAGGATGTATGTAACATGTATTGTAACATTTTAGATGAATATATAGAAAAAAATGCCCGGGGTGTAACTTCCATATGTAGAGCAACGGGTAAGTGCCGTCCATCAGTATAGGATCTGAACCTTGAAAATCCCTAAATCTGGGTCTCAAAATTTAACTGTTCTACTAGAAATGGGTAGCCTTTTGAATGGTAACAAACGTATTTCCAGATTTTTTTATCGTTGGGTTTTCTTCGTCTTAGTGCTGAAAATTGGTTTGTGGTAACTGTATCTTCCATCAATGTACCTTCAAAGTGAAATGAAACTTGATTTCTGGGAAGTTCAACAAGCTTTCCCCTAAAATACCTTTCAAATGAGTATGAAAATTGACGGAAAGCCCTTAAATATGGGTCTTCCCCTAAAAAATTGGGCGGCACGAACCCGTCATGTCATCCCAAGATTCGAGTGACCCCGTTGCGAGTAAATGGTTCTGGTTTGGGCGTGGCATGAGTTGTTCCTTAGCTTCTAGAAACCTTCCTGACGGTCAGTGACCGTGTGACCGTAATGTTTTTTTCGCTTCAGAAAACCATTAGTAAATGCGAACATACCTGCATTTGGAACAGACATGATATCCTGATAGCACACCGAATACCATCCAAGCATAAAGAAATCACGTTGGCATCGTCATTGTCCTGTACGCCAACACTGAATGCTGCTAACATTGGGGTCCAAGCAACCTACAATTACAACAAAAGAAATCGCTCGGATAAATGCACAGAATGCAGTAGAAGAGGAGAGGATTTAGCCTTCAAAGCACCAGAGCGCAGCTAGCAATAAACTGTTGAAGGAACCCATTGGCAGGCAGGATACTGAGGAAGTCCAAACGGCAATGCTTTAACAATGGCTGGTCAAGAATTTTAGTTAATCAACAAACTGCACCTTTGTAGAAACGCTATGACAACACGAACCGAAATTACAAAATTATAATTTTGTTAAGATATCACTCGAAACAAATTTTCAGTAAAATTCTGACACTAGGACATGAACAGAAATGACTTACTGGCACTGGCAAGCTGCAAAAGGGGATAAATTACAAATGCTAGTTTCTCTTTACAACACTTGATGCATAAAAAATAAATGTGCGGCTGCCTCAAAAGTTTAAAGGCAAAAAAATGCCTGTCAACAAAGAATGGCACAGCCTCTTGATTACTTTGCCAAGGCTAAATTACCAGGTTACCACTTAAAGGTAACTTGAACTCAACGCCTTGGGTTTCAAAGCACTAGATGTGAGTTTACGATATATCTCTTGTAAAATAATGCCATGTTCCTTTTGAAAAACCCTGTGACCCTTAAACCTTTGCAATTGTAGAAACCATCATAAGGTCATATTGGATGTAAACAACATATTTTGAACATAAAATGACAGGAAAGTAACAGCGATTAGCGACATGAAACAAAGCTTTCCCAATCGTTTATTAATTTTCAGCGATGTATGTTGTTGGACATCAAATGCAATGGCATAACAACGTTCCTTTTGGAAACAATACAACGTTGCGATTGCTGACCAAAAATTATTTTCAAACAGTATGAAAATCACTGAGAGACTACAAGGGATCGCTGAGAGCACAGGTTCTTTGAAATGGATCAAACAAAAAGCTACCAGCAACGAGCGATTAAAAAAATTTGAAATAAATTTTTAGGACAGTTTGAGTCATCATCATCATCATCATCATCAATATCATTTACGCTTTCCGTTTATGAAGACATTGCGCGGTCCACTATTAATTTCCAAACATGTCTATTTTGTGCCATATTTTCGTGTTCGTTTACTTCCACTGTGTTGAAACTGCCATCTCTGCTTTTTACTATTGCTTTAAATTCAACTTTCTCCAGATCTTTTCCTATTTTTTTGAGGCAGGTCAATTTTTGTCCACCCCTTGGTTTTTTACAAGGATTTTTCGCTTCCTTAGGTGACTTTCTTTTCAACGAGCTTGTATCAAAGATGCACGAATCCGGTCACTTGATCATATAGGCTTGTCGGGTTTGATCCGCAAGATTCCTAAGCCAAGACTTTGTTTTGATTTGTTTTGATAGACAAAACGTTGCTTGCACCGAGGGGCAAACTCCATTCCGTAAAAAGCATGATGTGAGTTTACGATATATCTCTTGTGAAATAATGCCATGTTCCTTTTCAAAAACCCTGTGACCCCTAATCCTTTGCAATTGTAGAAACTATCATAAGATCATATTGGATGTAAATAACATATTTTGAACATACAATAATAGGAAAGTAACAGCGATTAGCGACATGAAACAAAGCTTTCCTAATTTTTTATTAATTTTCAGCGATGTATATTGTTGGACATCAAATACTAAAATTCCTTGCACCGAGGGGCAAACTCCATTCCGTAAAAAGCATGAATTATGCTATTACATCAAGACACAAAGGGGTCTTTCAGATGAGCACAGTCAAATATGTGAGCAGTGTGCAAACAGCCTTAACTGAGTTGTCTGTCACTGAACAGAACCAAAAAGCAAGAAGACAAAATCAAACAGATACATCCAAAAGAGGCAAGGGCCTCAAACGACTGAAATTGCAAACAAACATACCCTGAACATCGGCCGAACATGTTCGATGTGTGATGCTCGTAGGAAGGTCATATCAATACTTTGTGCGTCTTCCATTTTAGCTTTGGCAGTCTGAGCCATTAATTCCATCTCTTGCAAATATATTGTGCGCCTTTGTTTTTCTGTTAACATATCTGAATGTGAAGATAATCATATCAAATTGTGTACAGCTCTGATGGCAAGTTGACTTCGAAGTTCTGACGGAGTCAGAGAAACAATTATCGTCGTCTGGCAAGATAACGATTTGGAGAGACCGACCAACTATTTACAGGAACAAAGAAATTACAGTTCATGAATGGTAACATACAATACCCTGTTTACATATTTTACATCTATGACCGCGCGACCGATTCGCACAAGTGGAAACCCGCCTTTAGACAAATTGCCTTCCTTGTTGTAATCCGTTGATTCTTAATTTGTGATACTATACCGGGTGAACCAGAAAAAAGTTCCCACTTTTGAAAATTCATAGCATCAAAACTACTAGATGGATTGGAATGAATCAATAGTTGCTTTGCAGCCAAACAATCAAAGCATTTTTGTGATTTTTCTCGCCTTCTTTCGAGCACTGGAAAAATTGGTAAATTCAAGTTCACAAAAACTTTGTGGTTGTAGAATGACTGAAAAAGGCTTAAATACTCGATCAAATCATAAAGGACTCCTCGCTCAGAACAGCGGAGAAAATGAAATTTCTCATGGGTGAGAGATATCGTCTGCACATTTATTGCCATGGGATTGAAAATCTTTAGTATCTGTTTGAGAATCAATGTCCAATAACTCTTGGAAGAGATGAAACGTCCGTGCGCATTGTTTTGTGTGAGGAGAGTCCTTACGATTCGATCAAGTATTTTAGGCCCTTTTTGAGTCATTTTGCAACCATAAAATTTTTGTAAAGTTGAATTCACCTATATTTGCGGTGCTCGTAAGAAGAAGTACTTGTGGTGCTATGAGTTTTCAAAAGTGGACAATTTTTTCTGGTTCACCAGGTAGACACTTATAAAATACACTGAACAGCTACCATCCAACTGCGAAGTAAATGTTGCAGCTTTCAGAGATTTGAAATCGACTTTACTCCAACGAAGAGAAGAGAAATTGCTAAGTTACTTACATAAACTGCTAGTTCTTTGATTATCTTTGACAGGATGTTTCATTTTAATTCCATTATGTGCAATTTCATCATATATTTTCTCTAAATATTCCCTTGGTAAATCTTTGCTATCATTTATCCCTTTATTCATTGTAATATATTGTTCTTTGGACATCTTACGTTTTACCTGAGAGAAAGAGAAAGTTTGGAAATGATATCATCTACCGGGTGTCCCAAAATGATGTATTATTGTTTGATTGCTTACATGTCCATAACCAATGAACCGATTTTCAAACACTCTGTTTTATTTGATTGCCTAAAGGCAAAATTGTATTTTAAGATGTTGGTTGTGGTTTTACGAGTTTTTGAAAATCGGTTCATTAGTTATGGACACATAAGCAATCAAACGATGATACATCATTTTGGGACACCCGGTACTGGGTGAGTCAAAAAAGGCTGCACGTTTGGCGGGCTGTGGAATAAAAAGTATGCGGCCGATATTCAAAACTAAAATTTTGACCTATTAGTCAAAGGTTAATTTAGATAAGAAAATTTTGTTTGGTAAAATCACTAATCTTCAAGGGCGCCGGAGCCACAGGGGCAGCGCGGGCAGCGCGGGGGCAGAAAGTGCCCTTTCCAAAAAATTTAGTTCAGAGAACTATTGATTAATCGCGTCTGTTAGACATTGGAAGCGAGTTTTTTCTCGTCCGCAGTCACAATAATAGAACGATTCCTTCTGCTCTCAAGATCACAGTACATTCGAAGGGCAGTGGCGTCGCCACGGGGTGGTCTTATATTTTCATATTTCATATTTTAAACATATTTATACAGGATACAAAATTCAATAAATATTGTTTTACAATTTGGCCCTGTCAAAAGTAAAGTTCCTAATATAATACATATAAGCAAATTAGATAAAAATTTACACCTGAATACAAAAAAAATCTGTACAAAATTAAAGATTTTCGTACCCCAACTGTCTCAACCTTGATTTATCTAGTCTGGGGTGGACATGTCGACCACAGTTTTTACAGAGGTCAATGTTATAATTTCTCGAAATCAGTTAAAAAGATTGGGGAGGGTAGATTTTGATTGACTTGAAACTTTTGTGATAACTGGCCTTCCTCTTGAATTCTGAGTTCATTTATTGAAGATTTCGACAAAGGCCTTAAATTTCAATTTCTAACCATATCTTTTCCTTCTTCGTAAATAAATATATGATGTACTTCTCTGTTTCGATTTTTGTTGCACAAAAATGCCCGCTGTTGTAAAAAGTACTGCTTGAGTTGAGATGGTTGCTTTTCCAGAAATAGCGAAATTGATCAAAATAATAAAAAGGGCATTCCCATGTTCTCCGAGTGTCTGAAGGGCATTTCACACGTTTTCCGAGGGTCTGAAGGGCGTGGCTAGGAGAATTTTTTCTATGTCTTTCCACCCCAGCTTTTCGGGCTGGCGATGCCCGCGTTGAAATACATGTAGAGCACAATATCCTAAACGACGATTTCCGATTATTTTCAACAGCAAACTTTGACACCCCAAGGTGCCCTTTCTGCGATTCCTGCCCCCGCCGCATCATGGAGCCTCCGGTGCCTCTGCTAATCTTTAAGACCCAAAAATTAGAGAAATGCCTGTAAGGGGATTGTATGGGAATCAAGAATTCAACCTTCCATTCTGGTCCATGTTATGTCTCAGGCTAAGAATTCAGCCATTAAAACTTGAGTCCTAATGTTTGAACGAACAACGTTTTATGCTTCTCCGCAGTTGCGTATTTCGTTCTGCGTATTTCGGAATTTCGAAATGGAGAGAAAACATTGGGACGAGTAGAGTAAGTCTAATTCAACCCTTCTAAAATCAGCAGAAAATTTGAAAAGTTTTAAGGTTTTAATAAAAAAATGGGATGGTCCAACCTGCAACTGTGCCTGTAAGTGCCAACCAGTTTAGTTATCCAGTTAAGAAAATAGTTGTTTTTTTACTATTAGTTATGTAAATTCGAGCTAGATTAGTTAACTTGTATATATTATTAAATAGTGTATATATTGTTAGCTACTTGTAAATAATCGAAATAAAATAAAGCTACACACACACTTCTATAACAGATGTAACACCTACTTGTGCACTGTGTAAATCTGTAGTCAACATGATGATAGAATATGCAAGAACGTAGGCTGCATCAGCACTTGCAAATATTTCTTCCCTGGATAAAAAATGTATCAACAGATAACATTGCCATTTCAAAACAACTTCGAAACATAAGAACAATTATATCTATACAATGCAACGAATAGAATTCATCCAAGACTATAAAACATTGTGTAATAACATAATTTGTTTACTTTTGTAAAAAAATTGGACCTTTGGGTTATTTTTGGTTAATCTGCAGACATTTTCCAACCACTGCATATTTGATCCTGGTAACTATATTCTTGACTCTTTTTTGAAAAAATATTTGTTTCAACTGGTAAAAAAAGGATGCCATTTCAGTTTTAAAATATTTTTGCGTTAACTAAAGGTACAAAAATGTTATTATGGTTTTTATAAAAAAGCTACTTTTTTGCATTTGATAAATATCACACAATTTTCGACCATGTTCATAAGAAAAATGATATCTACACAACGCAACGAATAGAATTCATGAAAGACAACCGGGTGTCCCAAAAAAAAGGTAACAGATTTGATGGGGACTAGCGATGTGAGAATAAGTCGAATCGATCCCAAATAAGTTTTGAAGTACTCTTCGATAGTTAACTTAAAGATTAATACCTCGTTTGTTGATATTGGCGCATCGANTCACCAAGGAATATTTTTCTCCAGGCAAAATGCATTTACAAAAGTACACCAAGCCAAGCACGAATGAGCATTTTTTATGTTCCCTTGGGCATATACGATTGCTTGTTTCGTAATAATTTCGTGAGAGATGATGCAAAGAAACATTTCATTCAAGCAATGAAGATTGCAAGATAGTCTACGTGTTAAAGCCTACGGGACTTATTTCGCTGATGAATAACTTTTCTCATGCAGGTGTTATTTAAAGTTTTTGTAGAATCAAGAAAGGGGTCTCTTCGGGGCTGAATTCTTGAATCTGATTGTAAAGGTCAGAGTCAGATTTCCACTAAAATGTGTTCCTAAGCACGAGGTTTCTTGTTTGTACTTGGCTATGATTGAGGAGATTCCACAGCACAGCGAGTTAACAGCTTAGGCCAAACCCCAAAAGCTCTGGTTTGGAGTAGGAGGCAAATTTAGACTTTCAAGATCAATAGTCCAACTCTTGATGCACAAATATAAACAAATAAGATATCAATCTTCAAGTTAACTATCTAAGAGTACTTCAAAACTTATCAGGGGTCGATTCAACTTAAATTCTTATCGCTAGCCGCAATCAAATCTGTTACCTTTTTTTGGGACACCCGGTATGAAAAATGTAAATGGAAAGAAAATTCTGAGCAGAATATAAATTATAATTGCGATATAAGGGGTTACACATTGAGTTTCGATGTGACTGTTGCATCATTACTCTTAAATTGTATGGTGTTACTTTAATCAGGATAGGAGCTTTCTGTAGCATTTATGTAGAGCTGTATGTAGTTTAACATTTTTTATGTGATGTCATGTGGCTTGACTTTGCAGAACAGAAATTAGAAACTTAAAGAAACTTCAGCCTGAAAATTAAAAGTATCATTGATATAAGAAACATTTTAGGCCAAGGTGTGAAAAAGTGGTTTCTTAAATGCGGGGCCATACTGTATTTGAAGTAAAATTCCTTAAAATGTACCAGGGGCTAGTCAGGATTGCCCAGATGCAATAACATGAAAGTGAAGGTGAAGATGCGGTTTTAGTGCCAAGCGTTGAGATCGCAGAAGTAAAGAAGACCTAATCAGGTCCGCGACCTCTTGTGTAGTCGTGGGCCTCTACCTTGGATCAAACTCTGTCCACCTGACTGTTTTGGCTGCAAAGATTACACCACTGCACCAGAACACCTCAAAAACATTCTAGGGTATGTGCATGAATCTTCATCTCAAAAATTGAGATATTGCACTACAGCAAAATAAATTTTAATGGCTACAAAGCATCACTTTCGCAATCAGCACACGCCACTAAACAAGACATATACTGAGGGTGATACATACGCTGAATTGCATTCGCAGTATCTGCTTGCAAACTTTTCCATTAATCGATCAATCTTCTGAGCTTCACCAGGCAATCGAAAATTCTCCAAGAAGAGTCGAAGTGATGGGACAAAATCTTTGCTCTCGAAGTTCAGTTGATCAACATACGCATACATGATTGCTTTTGCATCTCTGAAAAGGCAAAAACAGGATAGTCATCAAACGGTTTGGCTGTCTACCGGGTGACTTAAAAATTAGCTGATTGAATAGCTAACATGTTCAATTATTTTCAGAATTTTTTCCTCACTAAAATCGGTCACTCCGTTCAGATTTTACAAGGGATTTTCTAAAAAAAGTCCGTTCGCTAAAATCGTGAGTAAGTTTCCCTAATAAGTTCACATTGCACCAATAACTTTGGCACGCTTTAGCATGCGTTATCCTACGAAAAAGTCTTCCCCCTAGAATCAATAACTTATTCAAGAGGATTCCATTCTCCCAATAGTGTCATAATTGCTAGGAAGGAAAGCAAAGCGAAATGTCTCCAATTATATATGAGGTGAAATTTGTGACAGGCAAAATTATCCATAACGGCGGCAGGCATTTTGTCTGTTGCTATTCGCGGACAATTTTTCACCTGAGGTCTATTTTGAAACAGAATGCAGTTTTTTCCCATGTATTGTTGTCTTGTTTTCCCTTGAATATTCATATGTGTGTTGTCTTAGTTTTTCGTGATGCCACAGAATAGTCATGATATTTTGCATCTAGTGGCATCGTCTTGTAGTGTAGTTAAGTATTTTGTGAGAAGTGTAACTAGTAAATTTGTATTGCAAATTTCTAATGGAATGTAAAAAAAAAGCGATATGTTGCTCGTCGTTTTCATTCATTTTTGCAGGCTTTCGAAAGGGGCTTTCTGCAGAAAACCTTCCATATCGACGGGCTGGAATAGCGGATTAAAGCCGGGTAAACTACTGAGCGGATTGAAGCTGGACATTTCGGGAATAAAACAAGACATTTTTCAATATCGTTGCTTTGATAATCAGGGAGCAGCATTTGTTTCAAATGCGGGGCCTTTTTATTGACTAACCCAGTATTGTTTTCTATTTCTAAGTGCATCGTCTGCTGTAAGGTCCAAAGTTCTCTGTCAACAAATGCTGCGTAAAATTTCTATATTTCCAAAACTCCAAAAGGTTGTTCCTTCTAAAATGTTGATGCAAAATAAGATTCTTATAACTTACTCTGTACAATCTCCCAGCAAGTTTCCTATCTCCGTCTGCAAAGATCATAAATAAAACAGCATTAAAGGTATCCCGGCAATAATAGGAAGGATAAGGTGAAGTCAAGGTTGTTGGAAAGAATACATGAATTACTACCACCAGCTGTTCCTTCAGGGTATACAGGGTATCCCAAAAAATGTGCCTCGTTTGTGTGGCTGCTGCGGAGGAGCTGTAAATTCAATTGTCTCGGTCTTTGCATATTTGCATAGATAATGCTTCAACTCAGAGGTGGAAATCTTAGCGCTGTAGCATGCGTTGGTTTTGGCTGCGCAATTGGCCTCGCATTACCCTGAGCGGAGACAGTCTCCCTGTTCACAAAATCAAATAGCGGATGGGATACAGTATATACGATATGATAGGATTATTTCAAGCAAAATAACAAGCAGAAGCCGAGAGGAATGCAGACCAAGGTAACTTTTGAATATCATTGTCCATTAACACATCAACTACCGCGTTTCCTACAGCGCGTGGTCAATCTGATTAGTGGTTGTTGATTTATGACAGAGGAAAGGCAAAATAAGTGGTTGCCTCAAAATCAGCTCATCTGTTGTTCTCTAGTAATGTCAAAATCAAGTAATGTTTGAAAGAAAGGGTTCTAGTAGCATCGTACTCAAATTTTCCTTGCATTAGAAAAGGGTTGACAGTGTTGTCTTGCAGATAAACAGCACTATGAAACCTTTCAAAAATGCAATTGAGAAACAAAGCTAAAACTCTTTTTCATTAGAATTCTTTCGTTAGAAACTTACTTTCGCTAGAAAGCTTTCGTTAAGAATTTACTTAATTTGACATTGCTGTAGAACAACAGAAGTGCTGCCTTTGAAGCATCCACTTATTTTGCCTTTCCTCTGCCTTAAATCACCAACCACTTGTCAGATTGACTCAAACAAGCTCTCACATTCTAAGTTGAAGCCTGACCTATGCAACTGTGTAAAAACTGAGACAATTAAAGCTACAGCTCCTCCACAGCAGCCACAACAGAGCAGCCACACAACTGAGGGCGAAATTATTTTGGGACACCCTATTGTGAAATAAAAACTACTCTGAAGCAATTGAGCATTCAGGCAGAAAGCGCAGTTTGATCAGAAATCGAAGGATGAGGCACGCGATGACGATCATTTTGTTGAAGCTATTCATTTTTTTTTATGTTTTGACAAATCCAGGTACTACATTCCAAGTAGGCAGACATAAATCAGGTTAATTGAAAAAATAAATAGTCGACCCAACAACCAAACTTGGTTCATCTTCAGCGAATAATTAAACAGTACAAGGCAAATTTATACCCTAAGAAAAACAACTAATCCGAGGTAAACAACAGTGAGTTACATTTCCTAAGCGGATAACAGTGGATAAAAATGAGAGCATAATAAGGGCCAAATAAAAGAGTTAATAATATCCGATTATACAATATACAATTCTCCAAACTTCAGAAACTTTTTGGGACACTCTGTATATCTGAAACGTTTCAGTTTCATGGCACGAATTTTCAAAACGACTTTTAAAGGAGATCTCATAACGGAATTAAATCTCGAATAACATCGTAATACGTACCTTATCAAGCCTTTGGTCGGTGAAAAGAAATTTTGCAACATCTGTTGGTGTTTGACCCAAAAGTCCTCTTTCTTGAAGAAAGCGAACTCCGCGCATTGGCTTGTGGTTGAATCTGCAAATAAAGATCATTGTCACGTGTATATTTTGTCTTATTACCTGACTGACGCTTTAAAAACGAGTCAATACAAGCATCCCGCCAATCCCATTGGTTAATCACACATTTCCCGCGGTTTTCCCATAGCCTCGTATAATACGATACAAGGACGCGTTTTTGTCACCACAGCAACCGATTTAGGCCTGTGAGATTTACAATAAGCTCAAGCGACATAACAGTAACAAAATGCGTTTGACAAAATGATATAAGTTAAAATTTGAAGCTATCAGGCAATAAAACTCATACTAACCGGTTTCGTAGTTGTACAGGAAAAAATAATGCCATCGGTCTTAATGCACAGACCTTGCAAGCTCGGTCTGTACTTTTAAGACCTCAGGCTTTATGTTTTACTGTACAACACAAAACCGGTTAGAATCCGCATATTGTAGTTTTTATGTCTCGCAGAAAACAAATCTCACATTTAAAACATCGGGCCGCAAATTATCCCAATGCCCTAAAAAGCAACGTTATCGTTACAACATTGTGACATCGTGGTCAAATGAATATACATGCAAAAATCTTTACTTTTTAATGCCTTCTTCCATAAGCTCTTTCTTCTGCTTCAATATCTCGATTTTATCTGGATGATCGGATACTGGCGCTGCACTGCTCACACCACTGCTACTAATTGTTGACAATGACGTCATAGAAGACATACTTCCGCTATGCCGTTTCATATCATTCATTGAGGAAGTTTCAATCGTCGATTCAGATGTATGTGATGAATTCCCATCTGTTGTGTCGTTTTCTAAAAAACAGAATAGAACAGTCTTTATGGTGCAAACATTCAAGGCTGTTTTCTCCATTACGGCTCTTAAAGAACGCCGGTCAACCAGCATCTTTTGCGCGCATCCCATTTTGCCTTTCGACTGTGGCAGCCATTTTCATATGACATCGTACATAGCAGTGCTCAGCCAAGCGCAGCCGCAAAGGATGCTGGTTGACCGGCGTTCTTTAAAGAAAAATGACGGATATGTAGCGTCCGGTTTAAAAATAGAGTAAATATGGCTGCATGCCTTCATTTGTCCAGTTGAGTTGATAATCTCTCGAGATCAGCAAATACAATGGAATACAATAGGCTATATTCAGATTGTCCGGGACCCCTAACTTAAGTTGCCTTATATCTCCGTCATTTGTTTTTAAGCATTCGATGCTTATTATGACAAGAGAACACAACCTTGGGTTGGTGAAGGGTCGAAAGTGCAACACTGACTTTTAAGAAGAAAACCCGTTCTATCCCCACCGAGCAACAGGTTAATCATGCCACAAAGCTTGATTACGTAGAGAACTGTGGTCTCTTTCCAACGGAGCCAACTACCATATCTGAATTCTAATGGGGGAGGGAAATCTAATGGGGGAGGTAGAAAACTCAGACAACTAAAAAAGTGGGGGAGGGGAGTCTTAACTGGTGGGTCAGGGGTTTATTTCAAGATGAGAGTATTTTTACAAGATTGTAATCGGTTTCACTGAATTCATGGAAGGTGAAGGCGAAGTTGCAGTTTTAGCGCCAACCACTGGGATCGCAGAAGTAGGGAAGACCTACTCGAGTCCACGACCCCTTGGCATGACCCTCAAGTGGGGCTCTACCTGGGATCGAACTGTAAGATGGGATAATGCAAAATATATAATTGAACATTCGAAGCGTTGAGAACAAGAGGGTCATGACTAAATCTGGCTTACCTGAAGCATTAACTTGCGATACTGGGTTCACATACAATTCTTTGCTCCATTCCACCATGCATTTCGATATCGAAACAAGACATTCAACACCTCTCAGTCGAATCTTCTTCTCCTGCACAGGGGTAGCTCCAAGCTGCATCGCATGTCTTCCTTGGGCTATTTTTGAAAGGTCGTTGACAAGTCTTTCAAATATGTTTGCTGAATGCATGTCACAGTCATAATTCACATAAATATCGACAACGGTCTGCGCGTCTGTGGGTGAAAATATTTAATAATCAATTTCTGTTTCTTGTAATTCACATTATTCAAATATCATTTTACAAATAAGTGTCTAACATGATAGCTAACATATATATAAAGTATTCGCCTCCTCATTAACTGGAAAATGATTAGCGCTGAGAAAGGTCTGAGTATTGGGCAAATATACCGTACATAATCAAGACACAGTTTTCAACTTCCGTGCGTTCAAACTGCGACGGCTCTTTCCTTGATGCTTGCATTAAGGTTGCGTTCTATGTAAATTTTTTTCAAACCTTCCTTACCCGAGCTTATAACTCGGGAAGTTAAAAATTCAGAGCAAAGAGCACTGTGTGACTAGCAGCATTGAAAATACTAATAGTAAAATTGTAGCATTTTACCTTTCTTTTTAAATTTACCCTTTTAGCTGGTCCCTAGAGCCATGTTATAATGAGACTATACCGGGTGTCCCAAAATGATGTATTATTGTTTGATTGCTTGTATGTCCATAACCAATGAACGGATTTTCAAAAACTTTGTTTTATTTGATTGCCTAAAGTCTAAATTGAATGTTAAGATGTTGGTGGTGGTTTTACCAGTTTTTGAACATCGGTTCATCGGTTATGGACATATCAGCAATCAAACGATAATACATCATTTTGGGACACCCGGTACAGTACAAAGAATTATAAGCATACAAATTGAACTGTAAAAGGCTTTTAGCCTCAACAGAATGTATTTATGTTATGTTATGTTATGTTATGTTATGTTATGTTATGTTATGTTATGTTATGTTATGCTATGTTATGCTATGCTATGCTATGCTATGCTATGCAATGCTATGCTATGCTATGCCATGCGATGCGATGCGATGCCATGCCATGCCATGCGTGGCATGCCAAGGCAAGTCAAGTCATGCGATGCGATGCGATGCGATGCGATGCGATGCGATGCCATGCCATGCCATGCGTGGCAAGCCAAGGCAAGGCAAGTCAAGTCAAGTCAAGTCAAGCCATGCCATGCCATGTCATGTTCTGTTCTGTCTGTAATTTCACATCAGTAAATCAAATTAGGAGAGAACTCAAAGTAATACATTTAACGCCTACCAGAACAAATCCTTGAGAGAGCTTGCATGACAAGCCATTTGTGCTGAAATGAGCTTGAAGATGTTTCTAGGATTCCAAGGAAGATCTCTTGAAAGAAAACCTAGTGGAGGTAAAAAGCAGCTTAAAATTGCGAATTTAATTCAGCCAATGAAATTTAATGCCTATACCAATTGCTCTAGAGTTCGTCCAGTCAAAAACATCCCCAAGTAGAAACATAGGGATAAAATTAATTAATTAAATCTTTTTTCCAATGCAGCAAAAAATAGATTAATTCTCAAGCAGGCAATCGCCCCGTTTGAACAGGGAAACAAGGTGCAATAAAAGTAAGAAAACAACAGCTGTAATCACAAGTTTAATTGCCAACATAGTACATTTTAGTGCAGATCCATTGTATTTGAAACTTTTCAGTAACAACTACCTTCTATCTGATGGCCGAGCTTCAAAGTTCAGACACAATATTTGTGACTACGTCAAAGGCTCGATTCTGACAACAATAGATTTAATTTTTCTCTTGCAATTTTGGTACATGGTTCAAAAGTACCAATTTCGAAAATTTAAAGGTCGCGCTGCTAAGCAATACAACTTCTGTAGGTCCTTGATAAACTTACACAACAAATGTTTCCATTTGCAGTAAATACAATTTTTGCGATTCTTCAAGCACTGAAGCTCTTTTGGGCCATTCCATACATCCCATTATTACCTAACTGAAATGTCCAAAACGAGGCAAAACAAGAATCCAGCCGTTCCCATTGCTTCACTGCACATTTCCCGCGGTTTTCTCGCAGTCTTGCATAATAAAAAAACGATGCGTTTTTGTCGCCCCAACAACTGCTTCAGGCCTTCGAGATAACAATAAACTTCAGCGATATAGCAGCAACAAAATGCATTTGACGAAATGATACATGTCAAGCTAAGCAGCTATCATGTAATAAAACTCATGCTACCCGGTTGCTGTTGTACAGGAAAATACAAAGCCCCCGGTCTTAATGCACGGACCTCGCAAGCTCTGTCTGTACTTTCAAGACATCGGGTTTTGACAGCTCCTGTACAACACGAAATCAATTAGTATGGGCATAAACAAGGACAGATTTTGTAAGACAATGGCATGAGTTGTTTTTGTTAACACCTGAATTCAAAGCGATTAGCGATCACAAACAAAGGAAATTCTCTCAACCAGTAATTCAAAACAATCAAAGCCACAAAAGTTGCTCTGAAACTCAGGTAGCTAGCTCGCTCGTTGTGCATTTCAGAAATTGCTTTTAAGAGCAAATACGAGCATATGTCGAAAGAAGAAGGATATATCTACACATCTACCACGGGCATTTTATTTCTTTGGTTCAGAAGCTGAGCAATAAGTATTTTAATCACATCCAAAAATATAAGAGAATTTAGACGCGTCCCGATCGGCTTCTGAACCAAATAAATTAAATGCCTGTGGCAGATGTGTAGATATATCCTTCTTATTTCGATCTATGCTCATGTTTGCTTTTAAAAACAATTTCTGAAATGCACAACGAGCGAAGTAGCTACCTGGGTTTCAGAGAAACTTTTGCGGCTTTGCTTGTTTGAATTACTGGTTGAGAAAATTTCTTTTGTCTGCGATAGCAAATTGCCTTGAAATGAGGTGTCAATCAAAAGCTGCTCATGCTATTGTCTTACAAAATCTGTCCTTGTTATGGGCATAAAAATTCCCTCGCACAGGATAAATAACATTACACACCTCAATCTGTTTCTTTAAATGAGTCTTAAACTCCGATAACAAAGTAACAAATATAGCCAATGACAATTCAAACACTTGCGGTACTGATGAGACTCCATTCTTTGATAATGCAACGCAAAGGTATTGTTTGATTGCACTGACGAACATATCGTTTGTCTTGAAAACATTTCCAGCATTTTGAAGGCACGATAGCAGTAACTCTAATGACAGAACTTTTGATCGAAGCTCGTGAGATCTGTGGAATCAACGAAAAATTAAGATTAAATAGTAGCAAGGATCGTACGCAAAAACTGAAGATATTACAACAATGATTTTAAATGCCTCATTCTTAAGGTACGAAACAAGACTGCACTTGTTAAATCTGCATACAATTTTTG
>REGL01000559.1:182159-196822 GCA_004194395.1 Aurelia aurita complex sp. Pacific | reverse complement strand
AGTTTCAGGAATTTGGTCGTAAAATTTTTGCCACGGGACCTGCTTTCCTTTGGGGACAGAGATTGTCCTTCAGACCATTTGCTCAGATTGCACATTTACATTGCCACGCGCTCGGTACTTGCTGAGAATAATATATCGTAGGCGCATGCACGGCAAGTGTAAAACGCAGGTTTGCAGGTCGGTAAAACGCAGGCTTACAGGTTGGTAAAACGCAGGTTTCAGGCCAAAGGGCTGTGGCTAGAGGCAAGGTGCCTACTATTTGAAACTTCTGGTTATATTCAAAATTCTCATTCCAAAAGCATAATATTAGAATGAATGATGGAAACCAAGGACTTTTGTTGGCAGATTGACTCATATTGTTTGTTTGAATTAAAATAAGGTAATATTACTGGAATGCATTCAGTGGTGTCTTGACAACAGTGGCATGATCTGCTAAGACGTTGCTGTGTAATATTTAAAAGGGCAACATGGTAAACAATGCAAATTTCTTTTCTGAAACTCCTTGGGACTTGTGAGTATTAAAATAGTGATAATTTTAAATGCATGACCTGATATAAAGATCAGATCATTATAGGTGAATGAATAGCCTACTGTGTTGTCTTGCATTATATTGTATTGTATTTCACAATCTAGACCCAAGCAGTAACAAATATAGCCTGCGTGCAGACTCTACTGATTCCCTGAAGAGAAGTGAGGTTCCTCCTCCAGTAGAACCTCACTTCTCTTCAGGGAATCAGTAGAGTCTGCACGCAGGCTATAACAAATAAGGCTAAAGGCTAAAGGAACAGTGACGTTTGTCAGTTTCTTTTTCCTGTTCATAGACCTCCAATTTTTCCTCAAGTCATTTGTTTTTAAAAACTTCAGAACTGAATGAAAATACATTATGTTTGCCTAATGTGGACGATGGAATGAATAAAAATGGGTGTGCTTTGCTAGTCCAACAAATGACCAAGAAAATAATTCATGAACAACAATATAATCACAAACATTCGTTACTTTCTCCATTTCTGTCAAATACCGAGAGATCGTTTGATCTGTTTCATTCTTTTCCAAGTCTCCTTCTTTCTGATATTTGCCGTTAAGAAACCCGACTCTAGGTTTTTGTAGCACTACTTTTAATTTTGTACCCACTTCCTATCTTATAATTTTATTGTCGAGCATGATTGTTTTGAGTTTGAATAATCTATAGCTGCCCTATTCATTGCAGAGGGCATCTACATGGGTTCAGTATCGTGTGTTGTTCTAGAAAACTCATTTAAATGATTGGTCACTAATAGCAGGCCCCTTGCCTCTAGCCACAGCCCTTTGGCCTGAAACCTGCGTTTTACCAACCTGCAAGCATGCGTTTTACCAACCTGCAAACCTGCGTTTTACACTTGCCCGTGCATGCACACAAACACGCCACAACTCCTTAAGTTTCAATTCCAGAATATCTTCCTTTCAGTTAGTTTCTGCACAGTTTTTGCACTTTCTTTTCTTTTTCGCTCTCAAGAAAGCCCTTTCAATTTTCTTCAAATCTAAANATCTGTTTCATTCTTTTCCAAGTCTCCTTCTTTCTGATATTTGCCGTTAAGAAACCCGACTCTAGGTTTTTGTAGCACTACTTTTAATTTTGTACCCACTTCCTATCTTATAATTTTATTGTCGAGCATGATTGTTTTGAGTTTGAATAATCTATAGCTGCCCTATTCATTGCAGAGGGCATCTACATGGGTTCAGTATCGTGTGTTGTTCTAGAAAACTCATTTAAATGATTGGTCACTAATAGCAGGCCCCTTGCCTCTAGCCACAGCCCTTTGGCCTGAAACCTGCGTTTTACCAACCTGCAAGCATGCGTTTTACCAACCTGCAAACCTGCGTTTTACACTTGCCCGTGCATGCACACAAACACGCCACAACTCCTTAAGTTTCAATTCCAGAATATCTTCCTTTCAGTTAGTTTCTGCACAGTTTTTGCACTTTCTTTTCTTTTTCGCTCTCAAGAAAGCCCTTTCAATTTTCTTCAAATCTAAATCAAACAAAGACATTGAGCTCATTTTCAACATTTATTTCCATATCTTCGCAATCACATGATGAGCATGTTCTTTGCTCGATATTGAAGATGCTTCTGCAGAAATCTGTGTTAACTGCTCTCAATGCATCGTAGAACAGTGCATCAAAATCCCCATTGTTACTGTAAAGTATTCTCTAGCCGTGATAAATAAGAGCGAATTGAAGTTATTTTTCTCCATTTCTCCACGGCCAGGTCTAGAACGCGGACATCGCGGACATATCCGCGCCATTTGCAAGTCCGCGTTTTAGGTTTTTCCCTATGTAAAAACCTAAAACCCGGACATCGCGGAAATTTTCTAATTCTTCGAAATAAAGCGTTGATAAGCACGCTTCTACGATCTTTATGCACACCGCTCCACAAAGAGTCATGGAGGGTTAGTTGTTGGCGATTTCTTCATGTCCGCGAAATCAATGTCTGCGTTTTAGGTTTTTGCATGGGGAAAAACTTAAAACGCGGACATCGCGGACATTTTCCAATTCTTCGAAATAAAGTGTTGATAAGTACGTTTCTACAAACTTCATAAACGGACACAAGTAAAAAGTCAACGAGGGACAAAACTTGGTGTAACCTATTTGTATTTGTTACCTTTACGGAAAACTACTTGAACTTGATCTCGATGCCAGATAGGCACCCTCCATTGCCACATCTAAGAAAAGAGTCAAAACTGTGATGACAATTCTTATTTTGTTAACTAGTATGTACTATGTAGTACTTTTCTTTTGACTTGTAAATGCTTTTGCAACGTCCCCCTGAAAAGCAGTTCTCGTGGACTGACGGGGCTCCGTCCTCAAGAAAAATCCGGAAAAAATCTCTAAAAATCCTATTGTTTCAGAAATTATTGTACGCCTTTTTCGAGAGAGTGACACACCCCTCCCACAGGTCACTCAAAATGTTTTGACTTTGTACAGTAATAGCAACTGTTGGGAATTATTTTTAGAGGGAATTATGTTATTTACTTGTTTTGAGATCTTACTAAGTAATTTGTGAGCTCTTTCTGCAAAACTAAATGAATTCTACATTTCCGACATTAAAAACATAAGATACACATGAGAAACTTTTGGTAATAAAATGGCCAGAAAATTTAAGAAACTGCCATCCAGCACAAGACCATAGTTCTTAGCTAAAAAATGTCTTCTAAATTTTGTTTTATTTCGATGAATTATAGAATGTCCGCGATGTCTGCATTTTAGGTTTTTCCCTATGTGAAAACCTAAAACGCGGACATTGACTTCGCGGACATGAAGAAAATCGCCAACAACTAACTCTCCGTGACTTTCCGTGACTCTCTGTGAAGAGTTGTGCATAAAGATCGTGG
The DNA here is from genome assembly GCA_004194395.1 of Aurelia aurita complex sp. Pacific. Taxonomy (NCBI): domain Eukaryota; kingdom Metazoa; phylum Cnidaria; class Scyphozoa; order Semaeostomeae; family Ulmaridae; genus Aurelia; species Aurelia aurita complex sp. Pacific. The sequence goes on along the minus strand of REGL01000559.1, from coordinate 193,454 downwards.
AAATGTCCGCGATGTCCGCGATGTCAGCGTTTTAGGTTTTTCCCTATGTGAAAACCTAAAACGCGGACTTGCAAATAATGCGGACATGTCCGCGATGTCCGCGTTTTAGACCTGGCCATTTCTCCACTTAGATATTTATTGCGAATAACCCTGAAGTCATCCAGAGGGATGTTGGGTGTCAATTCAGCAGCCATTGGAATCACATTTATGCATGTTGCAGCCAAGAATGCAACAATGCAAATGTCATTCATCGACGCGTGCACCATGGTGGACGCAACAATTGGTCGTTCAGGTTTCAGCATGACCTAGAGTCACTCTTGGCACTTGGATATTGCTGTAGTGGTGTTGTCTAATCGTAATGTTTTTAATAAAAGAAATATTCAGTTCCGGTTAAACAATGAACCTTTAATAAAGCCATTAAAACCGCAATTATGGGAGAAGTTACTTTATCCATCCTGAAAGAGATGTTAGAGGCCCCATTACATGATAAATTTCAACCCGTGTTGAGTTTCAACACGGGTTGAGTTTTAACAGCATTGCTTATTTTGCCTTGCATTTACATGAAATCTCAACGCGGGTTGAGATTAGGTCACATGGTTCCAAACAATAGAAGGAGGAATGTGAGCCCACTCAAATATTCGAATAATTGCGGAAATAGATTCGATCTCCTTTGTTCGCATTCTAATCTCGCCCCGAGTTGAAAAAATATTGCGTTTACATGAGAATTTCAACCCGTGTTAAAATTTCAACACGGGTTGCGTTGCCGAGTTGAGTTGAACCCGTGTTGAGTTTCAACTCGGCCTTCTTCATGTAAACGCGATCAAGGCTTACACCGTCAACCGAGTTGAAACTCAACCCGTGTTCAACTCAACCCGGGTTGAAATTTCTCATGTAAAGGGCCTCTTAGACATGGAACGTGCATGCTTCCAAATTCTCGTCGAGGATGTGAAAAGCAAGATTAAATCGTTGAAAAAAGATTTGGAGGAGGTCAAAACTTTGATTTCTTTTGTCAGTAATGTGAATGATTCCTTGACAGAAAATATCAAAGAAATGGAAAACAAAATATGCAAAGTAAACAAGTATGTAGCCATGCTCGTAGAGGACACTCAGGATGGCCTAGACATGATGGCTGATCAACAGGAATACCTCAAAAATCAACCGCGCCGTAATACTGTGAAAATTACTGGAGTCCCCAAGTCTAAAACCAAAATTAATTGGGACGAAACAGAGAAGCTAGTAAAATCACTCATAAAAACTAAACTTGGCATAGAAGAAGAGTTCGAAATTGAGCCAGCCCACAGAGTTGGTAGACATGAAAAACCCAGAGGGAATCAGCCCTGCAGAGCCAGCAGCAGTCAAGCAAATAGACCTCCAAGACCACGGAACATTGTGGCTAACTTTGCTTCCTGGAAGGCAAAGGAAATGGTAGTGAAAAAAGCCAGAGAGGTGAGACAAAAATCAATCAGATTCCTCAATGATTTCTCCAAAAGAACTTTGGATAAACGTAGTAATCAATATGAAGAGCTTGAAAATTCAAGGAAAGCAGGGAAAATTGCCTACTTGTGGCTGGAAAATTAGTGATACGCAATAAATTGAATCAATCAAAACCAAAAGCCCATGGAGCTACCACAAGACCCCCGGATCGGAAATATCCTTTGATGCATAAACACAATCTTATTTTGATTTCTTCCTCTGTGTGTAAAGACGTAAGTCGTATGGACAAATGTCGTTTATGAACTTTTTGAATTTTGTTTTCTTTTCTTTTTTGGTTACAGTTTCTTTCAGCATAACATACAATGGTAAGAACTCTTAAACATCCTTGTGGCATTTGCCATAAAAATGTGATTAAACCTGGCATTCACTGCAACAATTGCAATCTTTGGCATCATACAAGATGCAGTAACATATCTGTTTCTGAATATGAAGCTGTTTCAAATGAACCTGTTGATGTTCCATGGTTGGTGTCAACTGCGCAATAGCATATCATGAATACTGGGTGTCCCAAAACAATTTATACGGATTTGGTTGACTCTAGTGCTGCGAATTAAGCTTTAATCAATGGCTAATCACTCTTAAAATGTCCCTTTATAGTTAACTTGAACATAGATACCTCGTTTGTTGGTATTGATCCTTTGAGAGCAGATATGTCCATCTTGAAAGCTCAAATTTGCCTCTTCCTGCAAACCAGAGCTTTAGCCTTTTGGCCTCAGCAATTTCGTAAGGCACAACGTATAAATCAACGATAGCCTTGATAAAATTCGAACAATATTCGATATTGTTTCATTCTGTTTTCCAGAAGTCACCCCCCAGTCACCCATTGGGAATTTTCTTAATTTTTCATTAATTTCAGTTCTAAATGTTAATGTGCTTTAGGAATTTGCTTAGGCCATAAGGCCAAAGCTCTGGTTTGCAAGAGGACTCAAATTTGAGCTTTCAAGATTAATATTTCTGCTCTCAAAGCACCAATACCAACAAACCAGGTATCTATGTTCAAGTTAACTACCGAGGAACATTTTGAGAGTGATTAGCCATTGATAAATTCACTTCGCTGGAGTCAATAGCACATTTTCACTTCTTTAACTCTTGTTTGGGAGAATGAACAAAGTTCAAATTTGAAATGGGATTTCGATTGTCATAAATATCTGTATGAAGATCGATAGAAAATTATAATAAGATCAAAACTTGCTTTTGTTGTCTGTAATTTGTATCCGGAAAATGTGCTGTTTTCATTCATTGTAGTCAATGAAAGGGATGGAGACTTATATAGCGAGGAGGTGAGGAATTTTTCCAAATCAGACTTAATAGCAATAAAATGATAGCACATTTTCACTTCTTTAACTCTTGTTTGGGAGAATGAACAAAGTTCAAATTTGAAATGGGATTTCGATTTTCATAAATATCTGTACGAAGATCGATAGAAAATTATAATAAGATCAAAACTTGCTTTTGTTGTCTGTAATTTGTATCCCGAAAATGTGCTGTTTTCATTCATTGTAGGTTCAGGAGCACTGTAACCTATGAAGTAAATGAAAGGGATGGAGACTTATATAGCGAGGAGGTGAGGAATTTTTCCAAATCAGACTTAATAGCAATAAAATGATAGCACATTTTCACTTCTTTAACTCTTGTTTGGGAGAATGAACAAAGTTCAAATTTGAAATGGGATTTCGATTTTCATAAATATCTGTACGAAGATCGATAGAAAATTATAATAAGATCAAAACTTGCTTTTGTTGTCTGTAATTTGTATCCCGAAAATGTGCTGTTTTCATTCATTGTAGGTTCAGGAGCACTGTAACCTATGAAGTAAATGAAAGGGATGGAGACTTATATAGCGAGGAGGTGAGGAATTTTTCCAAATCAGACTTAATAGCAATAAAATGATAGCACATTTTCACTTCTTTAACTCTTGTTTGGGAGAATGAACAAAGTTCAAATTTGAAATGGGATTTCGATTTTCATAAATATCTGTACGAAGATCGATAGAAAATTATAATAAGATCAAAACTTGCTTTTGTTGTCTGTAATTTGTATCCCGAAAATGTGCTGTTTTCATTCATTGTAGGTTCAGGAGCACTGTAACCTATGAAGTAAATGAAAGGGATGGAGACTTATATAGCGAGGAGGTGAGGAATTTTTCCAAATCAGACTTAATAGCAATACAATGATAGCACATTTTCACTTCTTTAACTCTTGTTTGGGAGAATGAACAAAGTTCAAATTTGAAATGGGATTTCGATTTTCATAAATATCTGTACGAAGATCGATAGAAAATTATAATAAGATCAAAACTTGCTTTTGTTGTCTGTAATTTGTATCCCGAAAATGTGCTGTTTTCATTCATTGTAGGTTCAGGAGCACTGTAACCTATGAAGTAAATGAAAGGGATGGAGACTTATATAGAGAGGAGGTGAGGAATTTTTCCAAATCAGACTTAATAGCAATACAATGATAGCACATTATTATTAGTTTAGTTTCATGTCATTTTATCAAACTGACAATGTCAGTTTCATGTCATTTTAAAAGGAGGTCTGCCCTTCAGCAAAAACTGTTTCTCAAGAAGCCTTCCAATGAAAATATGGACTGCGTTGTGAGATAATTCGACTAGTAAATATGAAAGCAATAAAATGAACAAATACTGGCGATTAGAATAGAATATTTACAATCAAAGAGGAATGTCCAGTCTAAATGGGAGACTTAAAAAATTATCCCGGATGCTCTAAATGAACCATGCACTTTTAACTGGCCATGATGAATCGTATGCTGGATCACTTTTGAAGACTCATGAGCTATTAAATTCACATTTTCTTGTTCATATTCTATTCTTCTATTTTTGGAGCTAGAAACGAGTTTCTCAAAATTTTCAATTTTCCACAAAAATTGTTGACTCCGTTTTCACAGTACCAGACGAATATGTGAATGGATGAATATTCTTTAGGAGACCCATGGCTTGTTTTTTTAGTTTTTGTGCCTTTTTATTTAACTTTCTCTGGGGACAATGTTTGTTAATGAGATTATGGAGGTTGGAAAGAGAGGTGTCAAATTTTCCATTTATGTTGATTCTATCACTGTCAAGGAAAGGGGTCTCAATTTCTTTGTAATCTGCAATCAATCCGCAATCAATTGGAGAGAATTCAATCAATTTCAAGATGACTTTAATAGGGAGTACCCAATCAAGATGCATTCCTCAGAGTTGTTTCCTTGTATTTCTTCAACATGTTCCTTGTGATAAGCAGGGGGCTTTTCTATCTGGAGTTTTAGTAGAGCTTGAGCGTATTGAAGGTTTTCCTTCATGGATTGTGACTGACTGGTCAAGTGGCTTATCTTGATCTGGAGCAGTTCATTTTCTTTTTCTAATGTTGAACAGTGGGATTTAAATTGGCCGATTTCATCTTGGCCAATTTTCGAGGCTTGGAGCTGAGAGTGGAGGCTATCTAGCTCTTGACGAGCTTTATGCAGCTGACATACTTTAGTTTTTGTAATATTTCTCTTTGGCTGACTTCACTTTCTAGCTTCTTATTTTCCTTTTGGAGTTGCTCAATTACTTTATCTCTGGTTGTAAGCTCTTCAAGTACTTCAAGTCTCTGGTTTTTCATTCTCTCTCCTTGCATAGAAAATCGAACTAGAAGTTGTTTGTTTTCATCTTGCAATGAATGTGCCAGTTGTACAGGGTGACCCAAAAAATTGCGCCGTTTGAATGGCTACTGTGGAGGAGCCATACATCTAACTTTCCTGTTTTTCAGATTTTTGAATAGAAGAGATTTCAACTCAGAGTTTGGCACCGAGTTTGTGTAAATCTGACAAGTAGTTGCTGATTTATTGAGAAATAAAGGCACAATCACTCGCTGACTCAAAACCAGATGATTTTATCTCCGTATTTAACCTTATAACTTGAATTTTAACATTAAATGGACTTAAACTTTATAGTTATGCAAGGAAACGCATCGAGGGTTAAGTAATGACCATATTCTTCAAGAATATCGACCAAGCAGCATGTTGAACGCAATATTGTTGACTTAAAACGACTTTATCACTTTTGAGTTGCAAAATATCTGATGGACGCATGCCATGACCTGCAGCACTTGTGTTGCACCTTCCATTTCTAGCAAACCTAGATATGTCCAATATTCTTGGGTGTCACAAAATTCAATGTATGACTATCAGTCTCACTTATGCACATCAGAAAACAGGGCTAGGTATGTTTTATTCAATCAATTTTGTTGATTGTAACGCAATGGAGAATAATGAATCCTCTGGTTTTAAGGCAGCCAATTATTTAGGCTTTCTTGCTCTATAAGTCAGCAACTAGAGATGAGATTTACCTAAACATGGTATTAACCTTTAATTTGAAGTCTCTTTTGTCAATGGGACACCCTGTACAAAGTTGATTTTAATTATCTTCTCGAGGTTCTCTTGGATATTAATGACCTGCTCAGGTGGGATGTTTGCAGCATCAGCGACATCGTGCATCAGCAGCGACAACTAGTACCATAATTATTCTTTTGATCAACCTGTAAACGATCACAGAATGAAACCCTTGGTAGTAGCTATTTTAAAAAAGCTTGAGCCCCATCTTTCTGTTAGGCCTTTCTGTACTAGTGCAAGTGTACATATGTGAGAATTTATGTGAGATGCAGATGTGAAATCAGGAATTCAAATCACTTGTTCAATCAAAGGTCCGCAAAAGTCAAATCAAATTGCTCACGCGATCTTTGCACTTGACTCTTTTTCAAGCCTTTGTTGGCTTTCTTGAAAGAGAATGTGCAGTGAAGGAAAGTTCTTGAAGTTTCTGGTGGTGTACAATGCGAACAAAGAAAGGTTAGTAATTGTTTTTCTTTCTTCATTAATCTTTGCTTGAAAAGGTACTGACAGATTTTATGACCTTTCCCGTATCTTATTAGGCCTACACCCTATCTGAAGATCGCGGATTGTGCCTTGAACGTTCGCACTCTTTTACAAACATAGAACGTCAAATAGTTGGTCCGGCCTAAACCTTTCCTAACGTTTCTATCATTGGAGAAGTATCATAAAGTATGTAAAGTACTGGAGAAGTGTGTTATTTTAAGGAATCGGAGAAGTATCTTATTTAGAGTATTGAATAAGTGTCTTATTCAATGCAGTTGGAGAAATATTTTATTTAGCATATTTGGAGAAGTATCTTATTTAGAGTATTTATTTAGAGTGGGTGTATCAAGAATGTTGATGCTTGCTCCAGTGTCAACAATGACATCAATTTTGCACTTCCCAATTCTAACTGTAGTTTTTGGGGGCTTCGAAGTACACCTTTGCAAACTTTGTACTCCGAATAGAATTTCCTCATCTGAAGAGTCTGAAGACTGTGAAGTGGATTCGTCAGTGTCTCTTCCAGGTTGAACAGCTTGCACTGCACGATTTGATTTTCGCTGTTTTATTTTCGCGGGATTGTTNAAAGCTTGAGCCCCATCTTTCTGTTAGGCCTTTCTGTACTAGTGCAAGTGTACATATGTGAGAATTTATGTGAGATGCAGATGTGAAATCAGGAATTCAAATCACTTGTTCAATCAAAGGTCCGCAAAAAATCAAATAAAATTGCTCACGCGATCTTTGCACTTGACTCTTTTTCAAGCCTTTGTTGGCTTTCTTGAAAGAGAATGTGCAGTGAAGGAAAGTTCTTGAAGTTTCTGGTGGTGTACAGTGCCAACAAAGAAAGGTTAGTAATTGTTTTTCTTTCTTCATTAATCTTTGCTTGAAAAGGTACTGACAGATTTTATGACCTTTCCCGCATCTTATTAGGCCTACACCCTATCTGAAGATCGCGGATTGTGCCTTGAACGTTCGCACTCTTTTACAAACATAGAACGTCAAATAGTTGGTCCGGCCTAAACCTTTCCTAACGTTTCTATCATTGGAGAAGTATCATACAGTATGTAAAGTACTGGAGAAGTGTGTTATTTTAAGGAATCGGAGAAGTATCTTATTTAGAGTATTGAATAAGTGTCTTATTCAATGTAGTTGGAGAAATATTTTATTTAGCATATTTGGAGAAGTATCTTATTTAGAGTATTGAAGAATTGTCTTGTTTAGAGTGTTCGAGAAGTTTCTTATTTAGAGTATTAGAGAATTATCTTATTTAGAGTAGTTGGAGAATCGTCGTATTTAGAGTATTGGAGAAGGTTATCACTTAAAGTAGCTGGAGAAGTATCATATGTAGAGTACTGGAGAAGTGTCTTATTTAGAGGAATTGGAGATTATCTTATTTAGAGTATTGAAGAAGTATCTTATTTAGAGTATTGGAGAAGTATCTTATTTAGAGTATTAGATAAAGTTTCTTTTTCATTCAGGATATTATATAAGTATCTTATTCAGAAAAAAGTCTCGCATTAGAAAGAAACACAAGCAACAAATAGAAATTTGACAGTGGAATCCTCAAGTACCCAGAACAATAGCTTGGGTTTCAGACAGCCCTAAACGCCTGGTTTTCTCTTCAGAAAATTGATGATCTCTCACCCAGAGAATTTAGAAGAAAGTGTGCGTAGGTGACAGTAGTTGTTCCATTTAGCACCCATCTCTATCAAACCTTCTCTAATAAGCCCCTCCCTTCTAAGCCCATATTTCTCATAAGCCCTCCTTTTCCTCTTTGTTAAGCATCCACCACTTGTGTCTAATTTTGAAGAAACTAAAATATAATGTAGCAGGGGAAGCGTTTGAAGATCGTTTTAATTGCATTGCTAGAACTCTCAAACTGTTCTTTTTCTCTTTCAGGAAAGGAGAAGAATGAAGGCAAACATTCAAGAAGAAACTACACAGAAACGATGTTCATAGAATTCCAGAAACAATTGCAGAGTTGATGGAATATTTATGTGAACATTTCTACAATGTATGCAGTTTGGAAGCATGTATTCAGCTTTTACATCATATCACTCCTATATGACTGTCAATTCGTTTTGCCTTCTTGAAGTACAATTGTTCTGATATCACTTACCTATTTACAACATTAAAGATAATTACTTATACTCGTGACAAGAGTCCTTGTTTTGCTCTATTTGCCCCCAGAAAATTGTGTTTCCAATGCCGGTCCAAACCAGCAGCATTGGATATATACCGGGTGACTCAAAAAAGTACCCCCTTTTGACTCAACAAGGCAACAAAACCATACCATTTGGAACTTTTTGAATTCATGGCTACATTTGTTGCTCTCTAACTTAAAAGCACATACCTTGCATTTAGAAATCAACCACCAAACACGGGAGATATGAGTTCACAAGGTCAAAATTTAGAGTGCACCTGAAACCAGAGGTTTTGAGAAATGGCCTAGCCATAATTTGACAAGAAACAGGCATTTTGCAAACGAATTTTCGACTTTGACCTTTACTTTTTATTTTTGAAAAGATTTATGCCTTGAATTACTTCAATTGTTCTTGAAGTGATTTTTCTTTTAAGGAAACGGTCCTTGCATTGCATTCGATCCCAAGTGTTTTGTATTAAAGAAGAGGAAAAGGAGCACATGCACGCTTATTTTGGAGATGTGGCGCAACTTTATCACTCTTACCACATTTTTACTATATTTGTTTAATCAGTCCATGCACCTTTTATCCTTTTCAAAAGCAAAACACGGAAAGTTAAAGTCTACTGGTACTTTGGAAAATGTCAACGATACAAATCATGACTAAGCCCTTTTTCAAAACCTCTAGTTTTGGGTGCACTGTAAATTTTGACTTTTCGAACCTGAATCTCCGGTGTTTGGTGGATGATTTCTAAATGCAATGTACGTGCATCTAAGTTGAACATTGATAAATTTAGCTATGAAGTCAGGGAGCAATGATATCTCATTGCTTGGTTCCTATATCCAGTCAAAAGGGGGTACTTTTTTGTGAGACACGCGGTATGTTTTGGAAAAAGTTCTATTTGATCTTATGTTTGATTGTGTTGATATTGTTTGTTGATTTAATCTCTGATGAAAGACAATTCCATGTTTTGGGCCCTTGATAAGATAGAAATTTTTGTCCAGCAGTAGTTTTGTGAAATGGAATATCCAATTTGAACTTGGACCTTTGTGTTGTTCGGCCCTGGTTGACTTCATGGAATATTTCAGCACTGTATGCTGGGGCAGTTTCTCTGAAAAACTTAATTGAGCTCTGACTTTGTTGCAGCCAATTAGACAATTAGCACCCTGCAAAGAAAGTTGCTCATGGGGACAATTTAAAAGAAATAAAGTGTCCTGAAACAGGGTTTTACGTGTTAAATATCTAGCAGTTGACACTTCAAAGTGAAAACTTCATTGAGTCAAATGGACTTGCTCCATGGGAACGATCATGTGAAACAGTTCACGTGTCACTGTGAACAAACAAAAAAGATCCACTGTAACGCAATGCATTTTATGTGATCAGTTTCATAGGCTATATTTAAATTAGCTTGACCGTTGAGAACAAGGGAAGAAACAAAGGAGCGATGCGCATGACAACGTGAGCCCCAACATCAATTCGCCCTCGACAAAGCTGAAACACAATGTATCAAAACAATAGGGTCAGCACTTCATCTCCCCAACAACAATGCTTTATTGCTATATTTTTTTGAAGGTTTGTTGATAAAGATCACTTTTGAAATGTCAAACTAAATCTTTGCATTCTTATGTATATATATTAAATTGTGTTGAAGCTTGACTTAGACTTTTGTGCAGTGCTCATCTTCAAACGAGATCTCTGGAGCAAAAACTGAAGGAGAAGTGAAGTCAAAAGAACAAGGACACATTTTCACAAGGATCTTTATGCACTTGCCTTGTAGAAATGTTAGATTCTTTGCTCAATAATGGGCTGTTCTTAGAACTTTGTTCTTTATCCAATTCATATCAAAGTGCTTATATTTTACTTGTTTATCTTTATAGAAATGTTAGAATATGCAAAGACAAGGCTGTTTGAGGAGGGCTTACCATCCACATCAACCATGAGTCTGATCAAAGAAGATTTCAAGCTTGCATGAGAAATCATGGCAATGTCTATATTGCAAGATGGATTGGCACCAAACTTCTTTTCTCCGATTATTTAACAATACCTAACTGGTGATCTACATATAACTAATATCAAGTCATCAAAACACAGGACATTATGTGAAAATGTGAGTTTATTTAGAACCCTTTTTGGTTTCAGCTGTTGTACTACAGTTCGTTCATTTTGAGAGCCCTGGAAAATACTGTTCTCTTCATTTCAAGTGATGACGAACAGCTGCCTCATCATCAGCAAGAATAAGGTGGAAGAGAATGCCATTTTCTTTCGATCAAAAATGTGAAATTTGTCTTACTTTTTTTCCAAATGTTATAATGGTTTTTTGTATTTATAATTAGCCTATATTTTATTTACTATTTCCTGTCTTTAACATTTAGCAGTACCTTGAAATAAGAAACTGCTTGTAAGAAACGGTAGGCTCAATTTTTCAAAAGCTAAGAAGCAACCATAGCTGAATTGAAAAAGCTAAGAAACTTTAGTAATTTACGACGACTTTATTCTGCAGGCCAGCAGGTCAAGTAATCTGCGGGTCAAACATGAAAGCAAACATGCGGGTCACCATCAGGGCCAAGGGCCCAATACAAAGATGTATGTGTTGTGTTTGGTATTTTAGGCCGTCAAATGGTCAAAGGCCAATCCCTTGGATGGTTTTGATCTCTCCTTGGACCATCATAATATTTTTCCAATGTTTTCACAAGCTTTTGTTTCAATGTCTTTCAACCATGGGATCCTTATTCGTTTGTGGCATTGAAATGCTTTGTGCCAAAGAATGTCCTGTTGTTCAAATCGTGAACAAAGCCAATCTAGAAATGCAGTG
>REGL01000559.1:149569-173636 GCA_004194395.1 Aurelia aurita complex sp. Pacific | reverse complement strand
ATCAACTGTAAGAAGGATTCAATACTAATATCTCATTTCACTTTGTTCCCAAGTTACACTCTGATCCGAACAAACATCAGAAAGGCCTCTATTTGGATAAATTTTGTCGTTTTCTGTATCAAAATTTCATTACGATTCCTTGCTAGCACCAACTCCGCCGGGATTGAAAGAAGAAAGTTGACCTTTCATAGCTGCTTGATAGCTTCGTATAAAATGGCTTAATAGTTTAACTGATAGAACAAATAAAATGCACTGAAAAATAAAGCGATGAAAGCAGGGTAATGAGTTCCAAAAGTAATCTAATCAACATACCTTCATCAACCTGCCATGCAAATTTCCCCAATACAACGTCGTTTTTGTCAAGTTCTGCAACGTCTGTTGTCGAAAGATTCTTCACTGTGTTGTATTTTTGAACAGTTGCTTCCAGAAGTGCGTTTGTTTTGGTCATTGCTTTCCTTATCTTAATTCTCTTTTTCGACGTATCTGTTAAATAAATAGAAAGTAACACCATATGTCAACTTCACTAGGAAGTGCTCACAAGAAGCCGACAATTAATAGACGATTACGTTAAAGATGGCGGTGAGGAACTTTTTAGCAAGATGAATTGCGTTCTAATTACAAATTTTGCACGATTCTATATTCTAATTAAAGAATGCAATGTATCTTGGTAAAAAGTTCCATTCACCATCTTTAGTGTAATCATCTGGTGACATAACCTTTGAAATCCATTTTCATTGTGTTCTAGCATCAGTATTTATCAGTTTAAAATGCTAATGGAATCATACCATTAGAAGACCTGCAATTCTCACCTGCTAGCCTTGAAACTTCTAATTTTTGCTGTTGCAGATTTAGATATGTGTGCAAAAGACGCGTTCTTAATAGTTCCAAAGTATGATTGGTGAGAAACTCTTTTCCATCACGCAGTACATCGTCCTTTTTGTATTCTCTGGTGATGAGTTTCCCTTCCAGTTGCTCCATGCGTTTACGTTTCCGTGAAAAATTTTCTTTTGTTGCATTGAAAACTTCGTACAGTTCCTCTTGTCCTAAAAGGAATAGATCGATCTCATACAAAGGTAAAATATGTCCCTCTTCCATATCGCTGACGACAAGTACTAGAAATGGAACGACCGAATCAAAACAATCATAATTTCATACTATGTGCAAAACATGCAGCACACAGGAACATCACAAAGCCATTATATAAAACAATAAGTAAATAAAAAAGATTAAAGTTTGGATTTGCCACCTGTTATTATACTGCATGCCTTGTCTGTATTTCTGGTGTAATCTTCAAGCATCGGAACAGCATATATTTCTTGATGCAATTTGTAGTACTCTGCAAGTTGGTTAACAACAGCAGCTGAGCTCTGACGTTGTAAAGAGGCTAAAAATATGATTAAAAAAATCTATGAATACTGTGACAAGGCCAAATTGACACAAATACCTTATGCCTGAAGGAATGAGAATGTCCAACAAAATATTTCAACAAACTAGTCATGCAAATAACACAAAAATGTTTTTCGGTCTTACATACCTGAAGCCTTTGTTCTAAAATCTGCTTCCCAGTCTTCTATCAACTGATCATCTATCCTAACGCCAGCTGAATTCAACAAACGGGACTTTTCGTTACCTACATTGCATATCTTTTCTTTCGCCTGAAAAGGAGAAGACAGAATTCATCGAAGGAATAGAATTAAACTGTAGCGACATCAAATAAGAATTCTCTCAAATTTTTACAAAGGCAAATGAAATCATTTGACACAGAAAATCTTCAAATTTTTCAAACAGAAAAGGAAACACAGCAATCATTTCACAGATGTGATGAAGCATCAGTACTGAACCAAGGGTGGTGACCTAAATCGAGGAGATTGTTAATGGCTTAAAAGGCACACAAGTTTGAAACGTGCTTTATGGACAGCACCCTTTCGTTATAACTTAAAACAAAAATACGTAATGTCACCTTTTCATATTGTTTAGCCAATGTCGCAGCCAATGTCTCTATTTTCCTTTCATTCCAGAATGCTGTGTGCTCTGTTAGCGTGTCTCTACGAGCTGTGTTACAAAAAAATAATTTGTTAATATGACTGCCAACCATAAGTTCAGTAGCCATTCAACAATGAAAAAAATTATTAGAATGCACTGAGAATATCCGCATCGATCATTGCACCCAAATGTAGATTCAAAGTACAATACAAGAGTTCACAGTTTTGCCAAAAATATTTCATATCTGCGCATGAATTTTGGAAGAAAAATGATGCAAACTAGCAGCAGATACAGTCTGTTNGCCAATGTCTCTATTTTCCTTTCATTCCAGAATGCTGTGTGCTCTGTTAGCGTGTCTCTACGAGCTGTGTTACAAAAAAAATCATTTGTTAATATGACTGCCAACCATAAGTTCAGTAGCCATTCAACAATGAAAAAAATTATTAGAATGCACTGAGAATATCCGCATCGATCATTGCACCCAAATGTAGATTCGAAGTACAATACAAGAGTTCACAGTTTTGCCAAAAATATTTCATATCTGCGCATGAATTTTGGAAGAAAAATGATGCAAACTAGCAGCAGATACAGTCTGTTTGTCCCCAAAATAAGGGTACATACAAATGTGTGCTAAGTTCGACTTGCGCGGCGAGACATTTTCTGGCATTGTGTGAACTGTTGTACTTGTGGTACCTGATGCATTCATGTTCTTTGTTGTTAAGCCACATTTTGCCAAGTATGAGAAAAACTGTTCCATGCTTTCCCCGGTAGATAATGCCGCATTGCTCTGATACGATCCACCCCATACCAGCTAAAATGTGAGTTAAAATTGAACATTCATAATAAACCAGTGATCAGCTAAAGATTTCAATACCAGTAATCCCAAAAAAATATATACAGATATGGTTGACTCTAGCAATGTGAATTTTACTTCAATCAATGTCTAATGACTCTAAAATCATTTCTCGTATCGTTAGTTAACTTGAACATAGGTAGCTCGTTTGTTGGTACTGGTGCTTTGAGAGCAGCCATGTTAATCTTGAAAGCTCAAATTTTCCTGTTCCTGCAAACCAGAGCTTTAGCCTTTTGGCCTAAGCAAATTCTTTAGGCACAGCGTCATCTAAATCAACGATAGCCTTGATAAAATTTGCACAATAATAGATCTTATGTTATTCTGTTTTCCTGTTTTCCAGAAGTCATCCCCCCCCCCTCAGTCATCCATTAGGCAGTTTCTTAATATTTCATTAATGTCAGTTCTAAATTTCAGTGTGCTTCAGGAGCTTAGGCCAAAAGGCTAAAAAAGCTCTGGTTTGCAAGTGGACGTAAATTTGAGCTTTCAACATTGATAGTTCTGCCCTCAAAGCACCAATACCAACCACTGAGATATCTATGTTCAAGTTAACTATCGAGGAACATATTGAGAGTGATTAGCCATTGATTAAAGGTAAATTCATATCGCTGAACCCAACAAAATCTGTATACTTTTTTTTAAGGACACCCGGTACAATAATTTACGTCTATGGGGACCTAAGACAATAAATTTCACAAAAGTAATAACATACTACTAGCATAGGAAAGAGAACGAATGGCTAAAAAGACTTTTTAACAGGCAAGTAGCATAGTTTAGAAATCCCATATATTCTTTCTTCCAAAGTACGAAACAGTTGCAGCATAACAAATGTCACAGCCCCAAAAACATTCTTGCCTGCATACCCCGTGCAAAAACTTACTGAAGTCGTGTTTGTTACACATTCTAAAAGAATAAGGTCAGCTGGTGAATGAATATATCTTGTCGACAAAAAAATCACCACTTTTTGACTTTTGCATGGCATAATTGATTTCTGCATAGCATAATTGAAAGGGGGACGGAAGATCAAACTTTAACATGTTTTAAGAGCATGGTAATCTCTGAAAGCAAACCTGGCAGTCAAGCGAATGGGCTTTAGCATGCATTACTGACAATGCTTTAGACGAATGTAATAAGTGAACCAAGTCTGGTAACTTTGTGACTACACGTTCTAGCCAAGGCCAGTACTTGCACATTATATCTTGCCATATAAAGCTCATCTTCAACGATTCTGCCAACAATTTATGGAGAAACAATGCATATCCATACTGTTCACCAGCAAACATATTTACAGCTTTCAATGCTAATACATGGCGGCAACCAGCAACAACAAGTCCAGTCTCATCCAATGTGCCAAAATTCGATTTAGATTTTGATCGTGCAGCTTGCCAGTATGATGCACCACACAATTTGTCATCTCTATAGTCCTAAAATATGTCAATGAAATTCCATAATAGGTACCATACACCAATATATGTAGTGTTCCCCAAAGCATGTTAAAGATAGTATCTATTTCTAGATGTATGAGGAAAATATCTCCAAGTCAGATACGATTTTAACAAACGGAACTCTCAAGGCTTGGTTTGCATTTGCTGTAAATTTGCGATAATTCACCCTAAACTACGCGGGACAAATGGAATTCATTTTTAATCTTAATGGGACGCCCTCTTGTGAACACAAGAACATGGAAGCAAATTACGGCAGACAAAAAGCTAAGGGTGAAAACGAAACATTTCAATTAAACGTCCAAACCGTACAAATGCGATTCTAATAGTGCTAAATAGTGTTAAATTCAATGCGCTAAATTAGAATATGGCATTACCATTAGGCTTGAAAATAAAGGCAATTTAGCACACTTTGTTCAGCGTGAGTTAACGCTTTTGGTCAGAACCAAGCATAACTGATCTCACAGTTGGCTCGAAAATTGGAAAGAAAATAGAGCATTGCATCCGTGGTATCTCAGTAAATGAAAAGAACCCTGAAGACAACTGGCAATGTATTTTTCTAGCAGTTACTTTGTCTTACATTAACTTGTTAGCCCTACTTGACATTTGAAAGATATGTCTCAGACATAGCATATTTTGTCATAATGATTTTCGGACCCCGCTCCCCGCTTGGATCCCCGCTTGGAAGGCCACTGCTCCATGAATATCAAAGCTATAATATTGAAAACTGTCTTGCTTTATTGCCAATATGTTCAATTAGGTTCAGTAATTTACCCGGCCTTAATCGGGCATTCCTTCCCGTCGATAAGGGTGATTTTCTGCAAAAAGCCCTTTCCAAAAACCTGCAAAAACCAATGAAAACCAAGAGCAAATTTTCCTTCCTAAAATTAATGACACTTACATAAATTCATGTATTTTTTCCTCTCGGGAGAATGAAATCCCCTTGAATAGGTCATCGATACCAGGGGGAGGACTTGTTCATCCTTCCAAGAAGATAGCACGTGCTAAAGCGTCCACAAGTCATTGCTGTAAGGCCATTGTAAGGCAGAAATGTGAGGGAAATTTGTTCATGATTTTGGGCACGTTTTGAAGGTTTTTTGTGGAGGCTTTCTCGAGAAAATACCTCATAATTTTAGAATGGAGTGGCCGATTTCAGTCAGGTAAATTTTATAGTAGATTTGAACATTTCCACCATTAAACTATACATTTGCTGATATCATTGTCTCGATATCCAGGGAGCAGTGACCCTTCAAACAGGGATTCTTTTTTCTGACTTACCCGGTAGTATTATTGTCACAATGATTTTCGGACATGCTAAGTGAACCAGTTAAGATTATACAGTTTACAGAATCACAAACCTGGCTACCCATCTTATCATATAATACTTTCATGTGTGCTTGCACTTCTTCGTCACTGGCAATGAACTTGGCCCCATAAAGAGAATCTTCACCGCCGCTTAAAGAATAAGAAAATCTTTGTTCTAATATCTATACGTAAAGAAAACAATATATGATTTTATCTATAACTATGATAGTCTGATGTCTTTGTGTCTAAAAAGTAGAAAACGGACATTTAAAATGGTTGATAAGAATTTTCGAAATGTTCGCAACACTCAAAACTTACAGTACCTGGAAGAATCTATGGAAGTGCTAATTGCAGAAAATCTAACCTATTTTGGTCTTATTGGCGCAAGGATTATATGCAGATTCCTTACCGAGGTACTTTTTTGAACCTGTACGTTTTGCGATGACCATCTATGTGTATTGAATGGCATTTCTTTTCACATACAGGGCAGATGAAACGATCTTCCCCCTCTTGAAACCTCAAACTATCCTTGACTGAGAGCCACTCACGAAATGACTTTCCAAATGAAGTCGCATTTACTGAATTCGGCTAAAATAAGAAAAGGAAGTTTGCGCTGCAACACAGAGGTACAAAGTAAATCGTCAAATATCAAATTATGCTTTTGTTCATTTTCTGATATCGATACTATCATCAGTCATTATAAAACGTCTAGAAACGTACTCCATAACAAAAACAATGAGCACCAAATATAATCACCGTTGCGTTTCAAAGTAACTCTGACATGATTGGAATTGTTTCATGGCTAAATTGAACGAAGGCATCATTTCATCTTGCTGATATAATGTTGCTAATGGTGGATACCAAAACATAGAAGGTAGAGAGATAAATGAATAACTAGTTTAAAGGTAGTCTGTCAAGTATCTGCTTGGCCGAGATAAAGTCAGAGCTCAACAAAACGGTTGTCTTTGTGAGTCTGTGCATTTGGAATAAAGGAAGGCTGATAGTTATCACTTTCTACGGTCGCAGAGAGTCATTAGGATCAGTAACCGTTCAATTATCCTGTTCTTCGCTTGGTCCCTACAACTCAATCAGATGCACGACAAACTGCCTTTTATCTGGTTAAATTTAATAAAGTTGTCGACAAAACGATGAATGAAAGGATGAAATATTAAATATACCCGCCCAGCTCTTTTGGAAATCCTCTCCAGGCTTTTAATAAACGAAGACAGTGATGTGCCTGGAGAATTATTACTCAGTTCTTCCCACAGTTGCAACAGATCCATTGTATAAAATGTGGCCGATTTTTGAGGGCTTGATGGCCAAAATCCTGCCATGATCATTGCCATTTGTGTACAGCCAGCAAATTGACTAAAGCAGCTCGTACAGCGGAATAAAACATCATTGAATTCAAAGCGACCTACAGTATAACAAATAATTATACAATGAACACTCTTGGATATGGCCAATGCACAGGGAACTACTCAGCTTAAAGGCACACCATCGTGGCACTGATTGGATGAATTAAGACAACGCGAAAGAACAGAATTAGGCAGGTTTCAATAATTTTGCTGAATACAGAAATTCACGATGGTGATAATTATCGAAATCCCTTTACTCTCGAAACAAAGTATGATCCAAGAGCATAAAGGCTTGCCAATGATTCAGAGGCCGTGTCTTTTGCTGGTACATCACAACTGGCCAATCATATCCACGACAGCGTGCCTTCATCTGATAATGCTTAGTTCTTGTCAAAGTTACTCTGGCTAGTCGATGTACACCTCAGTTATGGGCGATTTTCAAGAGCTAGAAATCTAAACTGTTGATGTTGTTGTGGATTATCAAACACTCATGTTATTTGGGATTTCAAACGTAAAGTTTTCCATTTAGCAATACTGATATTTTTGCAATTTAGCAAATGAAGCTACTGTATTACTATAATAACATTTTTAATGTACAAGCAGATATATGTGTAAATGTATTTTCAAACCATTTGTTGTGATAATAGTGACTTTTGAATCAACACATATACGATCGATGCTTGTTTCATCTTTGCAAGCTTGACATTGTGAAGGCCAACAAACTGGGAGTGGTCTCTCTGTCAAAAAAGGTAGCAATCATACGTTAATCATTTGAAATATTTTTCACCAGTGCTAGACATGCAAAGCTATTTAAGAGTAAACTTATTTGAAGAAAAAAGAATGAGCCATGATACCATATTGTTTCTGCTTGTTCGTCTTATGTATTTTTAGTCAGTTGTATTGTTTTATAAACACTGTGTGCAATGTATGATATATGATTGGTGTTTAGTGATCTCGCGGTAATACCATAAGATGCTATGAAATCACTATTAATCTTTTCTTTCAACTAAGTTGCATATAATATACATATAAATAATACTACAGCATATACAGTTAAGCCCGAAATTATTGATACCTATGCCAAATTCAGAGTATTTTGCATCATTCTATTTGAGTACCAATTTTACTGTGGCTGAAGTTTCGTAAGAATGTGACAAAAGGCTGAAACAAGTGCTACAAGAGACATTTCAAGGAAAGAAATATCTTGTGAATTGGTTAGCAAATATAGCCATTGAAAATACTTTCGGTCTTAACTGTAGTATATATAGTAATAAACACCCGCTGGTGAAAAATCATTAACAGCCTTCTTGAAACAGCATTAATAGAACTTTAAAAATATATTCTAAACCTTTTCAAATGTTTCAAAATTTGATTCTTCCCCAGTGATTACAAGGCACCCACTGTATATAACTGATCAAGATGAAATTCAGTTCAGTTGGTTCAGTTTCATTTCAAAATTGAAACAAAAACAAAAATCTTTACATTTGATTACAATGACAATTTTAAACAATAAGATCATATACAGAGACCTTAGAAATTGGTATGGAAAAGAATTTCTTAGAGGAGGAGCTCTCTCAGTAGATAAACTAGTCAAGGGGAGAGCTGCACCTCCTATTTTGAAAATATATTATTCAATTTGAAGCATCTTGAACAAATATTTTGAGATTGATTGATTGATTGATTGATTGGTTGATTGATTGATTGATTGATGCAAAAGCAAAAAAAAGATTTCAAGTAGATGGTGGAGAACAGGTGTAATTTTAGACTCATTGGGGTTGTTTCAAGATTTAGCACCAGTGTACTTACATCTTTCACCATACTGCAAGGTATTTACGATTTGTCATTAAAAATATCACCTTTATACAGGAATGCTACTTTGTATCATATTGATGAAAATCAAGATGCTTCAAGGATTTTTGGTATAATTTTATTGTTCTGGAAAAATTGGCCCTGACTATCAGTTTATGGATAGTTGCTGTATTTTGAGTAGTAAAATAAAAAATCACAACACATCCTAAATTGATATGTCATGCAGGGGTATTTGAAGTGAGATAACATACCGATAGGGGCCAGAGCACCATCAATGACTGTATGATTGTTGCTTATGCCTTGGTAAAAGCCATTATGCCATGTTTCTCTGTCATGAAAATGATGGATATTATGTACATCAATGTCACACTCAAAGCACAGCAACTCTCTGCAAGCAGCACAGCGAAGAATGGCCACATTTATTTTGCATTTGCTGCATCCGATTTTATCCTCTGGAATGCATTCTTTAAGGAGGAGACAACTGAATAACATTGATCTTGAAGTTGACCAATTTTCCTCAAGGTTCTGCTTCCTTCTTGTCCATTCTTTTTGCTGAAACTGCTGTGGAAATTGTTGCTCTATTTCGTCCAAAGTTTCCAAAAATTCAGCAGTAACATTTCTTTCTTCTAATATAACATTATCTGGAAAAAATCATCCACAGTATGCAGTTGATAACAAAAGCTGATGTTGGTAACTTTCATAAATATGAATATAACAAGTAATCCTTTGTATAGATATCTAGCTCAATTTTTGAAAAATATCAAATTTCATTGAAATAAGGATAAATTAGGAAAATGGGAAGGGGAAGCAGTGTAAATTTATTCTAGATCCTGGTTTTAAGTCATGTTGGTATATTTCTATTGAAATATAATATTCTTCCATGTATATTATGCTCCTATGAAATACTGTAAGCTTTTATATATACATAGATCACATATCATATGGAGTACATGCAGTGCACACAAGACTTGTCCTGTTTGAGAATTCGTTAAAAACATTTTTATTTCTTGGTGATACTTGTTCAAGAAAATGTACAGTCTTTTTAAATGGTTCAAGAGTTCTAGTGAAAATGTGAAGAATTCTTGCAAATTTTAAAGAAGTCTTGAGAACGCTTGTGATGTCAATGTGCATGTTGTTTTCAAAATACCTACAGTATCAAAGCATATTTTAAGAGGAGCATAACAAATACAAGGAAGATGATGAAAATAATAAATTCACAATGTATATATCTACAACAAAAATACAAACCACTGCCAATATCAATTGGCTCACCAAGGTCCTCATTTGTGCTGGCTGCATACGAGACAGTGGGCTGGCCTTTTGGAATGATGAAAAAGATTTTGAAGAAGTTTTGTGTAAAAATTTCATTTTAAGAACCACTGTATCTGTAGGATCTACTGTATTGAAATGCTGAGAAATTTAACTAGGTTAAATATTCTTGTATAAAAGGGCTTAACTTTTGCAAAATGAATGCTTCAAGTCTCTTGACTTGCATTTCCATATGCTGAAAGGTGCCCTCTTTTCAAAGTCAACATACAGTACTGTAACAAGAGCATGAAGGGGCTTGTAAATGAACTCAAAAAGAATTAGTTGAGCTCAGCCAACAATTATGACCATCAAAGATGTTGTTATGCATTTGAATATTTGTTGATGGAAGTTATATCTTGTAGAAAGATACCATGGTCCCAAGTTGTGAGCATTAGTATAGATTTACTGTATATCTGCTATGAATTAAAATGAATTCGTAACTTACATGGCTGTCGGTTTGTTTTTGCAGGCCTTTCTTTCTTCCCTGCATAAACCTTCCTTGGCTTAACTTGGTATTGACCTGTCTCACAGTTTTTCAGCTGATTATAAATCTTTACAGTTGTGGGTTTCTTTCTTGGGACACTAAAGTCATCCAGATCTGCCAAAGCTTCTGCAAATGAGCATGGTTTTTTCACCTTCTTTCTCCTCAATTCCTTCAAAGAAATATGTTGGTTTGATAAGAAAAAAAGTTATAAATAATACTGATACATTCTGGGCTATCTAAGAAACCAAAATAAATTTACATTCTCAACAACTGCAGCTTTGTACATGTGCCAGTCTGCAGAGTGTGGCAGTAGCACACACAAGATTTTTCTCAAAAAATTTGTGTGCACGCCGATTTTGAACGAGATTTTGCCAGAAGTCACCACCCTCCCCCCTTCCCCCCCCATCGCCCACTGCAGCTTCTTAATTTTTTTTTAATTTCAGTTTTTAATTGTTATGTAGTTCATGAATTTTTTTTCTCAGGCGAAAAGGCCAAAAAGCTCCACGAGTTTTAAGGATTAGATATTTTGGTCATTATTGATTAAAGCTAAAGTTACACAGCAAGCCCGCCGGAAGCGGGAGGGCTGAGAAGGGCTTCAGCCCCCCCCCCCAATAATTTGCTGAAGTTTGCTCACTTTTGTAAGTAAAAAAGGCTGTGAAAGCCCATCTCGTGGAAAAGAAGATTCAAGCTTATCTATATTCAAGGAAGTTATTAGAATTTATCAAGCTATTATCTTTAATATTATGGAATTCAAATATAATCTATAGTAAAGCCTCATGAAATTGAAGTCCCATTTTTGAAAATTCCCACGGAAAGACCCCCATCAGCCTTGATCCTTTGCCTTTTTAATTGGCTAATTCTCCAAAAATAGGGCCTTTTCCAACGATCTCAAGGGTGTGGCGATGACAATTTTCCCAGCGGGCAAGCAGCAAGACCCCCATTCTTCATCGCTCCGCTCGCATGAACCCCCCAATATGAATTTTGTTCCAATTGGCCTGCACTGCATAGCCCAGGGTGCATTCCATGTACTTAGGCCCGAAGATCTTCGGCGTAGACCTGAATTTTTGTCGGCGTAGCGGNCAGCCTTGATCCTTTGCCTTTTTAACTGGCTAATTCTCCAAAAATAGGGCCTTTTCCAACAATCTCAAGGGTGTGGCGATGACAATTTTCCCAGGGGCAAGCAGCCAGACCCCCATTCTTCATCGCTCCGCTCGCATGAACCCCCCAATATATGAATTTTGTTCCAATGGGCCTGCACTGCATAGCTGCACCCAACCAAATCTGTATACTCTTTTGGGATGAGACCTGTCCGCCCGGTCAGGTATATGCATTAAAATGTTTTATCTGTTTACAGTGAGTGAACCTGACTCAAACCAGGCCCTCCCCCGTGCAGTGCATGCAAAACTATACGTGCAAAATTACGAGATTTCATTCAAAGAAACAGAGCTAGGCCTAAATTCATTATAAAAATCTAAAAAGGCTTTCTTTCTGGGGGCTTTAAAATCTTGAGCAGGTTTCTCAAATGATCAACAAACTCTGTAGTACTGTTTGTAAAGCGGTATTAATTAGCTTAGTTTTAGGCCTATTTTTATTACAGCGCTGGGGCTTAACATCCCACACGACCTGCAAAGCAGATTATCAGGAATAACCTTTATTAAGGTCTAATGTAAATAGATAACTTACACTTGGACCTTCATCCATCGTCAAAACGTTTATCACTTGACAGATTCGTTGTCAGTTTCGTCGCAGCTTCCACAATATCGCCGCCATTACAAAAATATAGTGATGCGCAGAAAGCTGCGCAGAAAGCTTGAACCAAAACAAAGAGGAACAGTAAATATATGCACTATGGATATAAATGCTTGGTTTTACCTATTCTCATAGTGGATATAATTGCCGTGAGAGTGGGTTGGTATTTGAAAGTTAGGCCTAAAAAATGAGTGCGTTGCAGTGTGTTAAAAGTTTGAAAAGATGCTGATAGAATTGTGAAGATCCAGTGAGTGCATAATGGAGAAAATAATAGCATTGATAGCAGTTTCATTTGGTAAAAAAGCAACTGTGTATGCCATTGGTCGAGTAAGTGAAAGTAATAAGCAGTTAAAGGGTTTGTGCAAGGTTAACAACACAGGTTAAAAGCTTGCATTTGCAGAGAGCAGAAAGATCTAAAAATACCCCATTCAAATCGAAGTTGCACACAATGTCAACATAGGGTAGCCTAAGAATGAGATTTTTATCTTGCTAAGAGACAATGCTGTGTCTAAGTTATTTCTTGTTCTATTTATGGAGGAGCTTATTTACCATTGCACACTAGGCTTGCTCTGGCTTGCTTTAACTTTAAGCTTTCTTCTTTATTGGATGAAAAGGGGAGGGGAAAAGATGGACAGCCTGGCCTAAGCATATAAAGTATAGCAGCCTAGTCTCAACATACATAACCATAACAAGGCCTCGCCTGCCTTAATTAGAATATTTATTATGTTCACAAAAAATGGACCAGTCTTGATATTGAAATTTGAGACCAGATCAGGTGGGTGCCAGGATTGCTACGTATGACTATGTTGTGCTGGTGGAACATCTTCTATGCATTATGCATGCGCAAAAAGGCAAAGCAAATTTCATTGTACAACGAAGAGCAATTAATCATCGTTTTTAAAACAATTGTCAAGTGCGCATCTCGCAAACTTAACAATCAACATCAGTTTGGGATGAGTGTTGTTTTTCTTAAAATTGCTAAAAATTATGCTCCCTCTCTCCTCTGCTATCCGATTATTTGTTTAGGTCATTGCCAGACTGCTATTTATGTTTTGCGGCCAATTTCATGTATAACAAAAGGAAAAGAACAATAGAAAATAATACTTGTTTTTGAGGAGAACTTTCTTTTGTTCTCAATCATTTTTTCAAATGGCGTATTGAAACATCCGGTGTGCAAGTGCCTTCTCTGCAGACCTGACAGCATGGCAACTGCAACCCTGCTACTGGAGTCTGTTAGAGATTAAATAGAAAGTTCAAGTTCATCCCCAGTTGTAATTTTTATTGACTTCTTTTTTGCCTGGCCATGACTCATGGCAAGCTAAGAATGATTTTTCTGCTGTTTGTTGAGCTAATCTTGCAAATTCTTATTATCTCCTAGACTTACGGATTTCCTCGACTGTACAGAAGATTTATTGAATTTAACCAGAGAGTAACATCAAACCGAGATGCATTGAGAAACAGGGCAGATTTGCTGAAAGGAGCATTCAGATTTCCAAATAAAATCATAAACCTTTTCAGGTAATGTATCTGTTGTATGACTGCTTACATTTTGTTTCCCAGACCCAAGGGTGCTACAGTATATTGTTGAATGGAAATCTCAGGATTTGGTATGAGCTGAAAGTGGGTGCATGCACAAAATCTTGCAACTCTGAGCCCCCCCCCCCCCTTTGCCAAGTGCCTACAAAGCCAAATACAGTGTGTCAAGCACTTGGTTTAATGACATCATCATTTTTACTCAGTTTCTACTGTTGCACATTTACGGAAGTTCATAAGGAAGGACCAACCATTTGATTCCCATGCCAGGTATAAAACGACATTTGAACAGCACTGTTAAAGGGAATGTACACAAGCATACCCTAACCTTAGGTTTGCTTTCTTTTGAGCTTTTGATACAAATTACAATGTAAATATGACAGGCATTTAACCTGTGCCACACCATATTTTGCTACTGTAACTGACTTGCGTCAAGCAGAAACATTGAAATCTGATTGGCTAGAATTTGACTGCAAGTGGGTTGTGCCATTTTCATGTTTCAACTCCCTTTAACATCGCATATTTGTCTTGAAGAAACTTATGGGCAAACATCATTGATTTGTGCAGTTTTATTAAATTCTGAATTAATATCACAAACATCCTTTCATTTTATTTTAGGTGGAGGAAAACAGTGGGACCTGTTGGATGAGAGGGAATTTGGCATTTCCAGTCTTTAGACAATGACACTAGAGTGAATTTTTATGCTTTGTATATAAAATGTTATATTTGTGTATNTAGAATTTGACTGCAAGTGGGTTGTGCCATTTTCATGTTTCAACTCCCTTTAACATCGCATATTTGTCTTGAAGAAACTTATGGGCAAACATCATTGATTTGTGCAGTTTTATTAAATTCTGAATTAATATCACAAACATCCTTTCATTTTATTTTAGGTGGAGGAAAACAGTGGGACCTGTTGGATGAGAGGGAATTTGGCATTTCCAGTCTTTAGACAATGACACTAGAGTGAATTTTTATGCTTTGTATATAAAATGTTATATTTGTGTATATTTAATTTGATATGGACACCTAATTTCAATATGAATGTAACATCCAATTATTGATTGACTACATCAAATATTATTCAAATTGAAGAATGGCTTTGAAATATCTTTGTGAGTCTTCAACAACAGATTTGGACTTGCTACAAGTTTCACTCTTTTTTAGTCTGAATAGTCTGGAATGCGAAATCCAAATTTTTCATTTTTTTTCAGATTTTGCATTTTCCAGACAGTCTTTTCAGATTTTGCATTTTCTGGACTATCCGGACTAAAAAGAGAGAGACTTATAGGAAGTCCACAACAAATTTCAAAAAGAGCTCTTGTTTGGGACACTGCAAATTCCTCCTTTAGTAAATCGCAATGGAAAAGATCTTTTAGCGGGGATTATGACCTTGTACTAATCTTTGAAGAACATTTCGAGGCTATCAGTAAGGCCACGTCAACACGTATCGGATCTTTTCGAAAACGCACCTTTTTTATCCGTATAAAAGAACATCCGCGTCCACACGAAAACGCTGCTACATTCGAAAGTGACCAATGTCTGCTATGAGCATGCGTAGATTAATAAAATGCCCTTGCGGCGCATGCTCTGATATGGCAAGTCCTTAATGTATGGGATCTGATATGTAGTAAATCGATGCTGTGACGTCAGCGTTTTCGAAAAGCTCCGTTTTCGCCCGTCCACGTGAGCACATGAAAACGGTGTTTTCAAAAAGATCTACTCAGGAGAGCGTTTTCGAAAAGCTTCGTTTTCGGTGACCGAAAACGCCGTCTCCGTGTGGACGCGCGCCTAAAACGGATAAAAAAGATGCGTTTTCAAAGAGATCCGGATACGTGTGGAAGGGGACTTGTTGATTGTGACTTCACAGTTTTCAGAACATAGAATACAAGTTATTCATATATCAATTCATTCAAAAATATGATACAAATATAAGTCTTATTTACATAAATAACAAACATAACAAAGTCTATATACCTATTGTTGGAGAGTTTATAAAGGTTACCAAGGGCATGATGTTAGAAAACAGCTTTTGATGGGATACCACACTCGAGAAGTTGTCAACAACTGAGAATAACTGCACAAAGCCAGCATCCTTCTACGAGTGAGGACACTTGAGTGCAAATTTTCATGCAGGAATTTCAGCGTACAAAACAACCAACGCTCATTTTTTACGTAGCCTGACATAAGGCTCTCCAAACCTTAGGGACATGAGACAGTTTGAATTCAAGTGTTGAGAGTTTGAAACTGAATAGTTTAGCTTGATCTGAGGCCACATTTGATGCTAATCTGCCCGTTCCTTATATCTGCCTTGCTACTTTTTGAAACTAGAAAACAAATATAATGCTGATCAAAACCAGGCAACCTTGCACAACATCATTTGCAATGATAAAAATACATTGAATTAATTGTTTACGGATGCAGACAATATTTTTTCGAGCATCATACCAGCAGCTTTCCTGCAACTTGGAGGTTAGGTTGTTCCACAGAAAATTGTATTTGAAAAATGGTAATGAAAATATGGGGCTCAGATCTTAAAAAGTAGGAGATGGCGTAATACCTTTCTTCGGAGGAATGAATGGCGTTTTGGGAACTTTTGGCAATTTGCCATAATCCTGCTGTTGACTTGTTGTTCTTAAAGTTACATTATCTGTTTTATGAAATGAATTCAGTAAAGAGTGAAAATTTAAAACCATTGTTACTTCAAAATTGATTGATAAAAAATGTCTATTTTCAAACAATTTTCGAGAAAGAGCAAACTTATTATGAAGAAGAAATTGGATGAGATGACACTACAACCGCGAACAAGTTAAAATATGAAAAGCACTACTATTGTGAAACTTGGCCAGATGTCAAAAAAGTCAATGGTAGCATCACAGCACAACTACATTTCCTTGAAGCCAAACAATACAAAGAAAGAGGTAACAGCCTTAGGGGCCATTGACTTTCGATGTTTGTATTCGGCCGTTATGGTAGGGGGGATATACAGGGTTACCCTCAGCCGTCAAGAAGATGAAAAATCGTATGGGAATCTCCAAAAGAAATTTTTTGAAAGACGTGGATAATCAAATTCACAAATAATGCAGATAGCAGAATAGAACAGGCTTACAACACCTCCATATCTGGCGTATCTTCGGTTGAAGTCCAGCTGAGTTCCACAGGACTACTCTGCTCCCAAAACCTCATTTTTCGCGGAAAATTTTAGGCCGGTCGGAGGCATCTTTGGTAGAAGGCTGTTGAGGGGAGGGCGGTGGGGGTTCCGATCTTATCGGCCAAATGCTGTTAACAATAAGAAAGTCGATGGTCCCCTAGGCTCTGGGTAGCCTAGAGCCTATGCTGGTAATGACAATCTTCTAAAACTTTTGTGGGCGTTAACTATTTAATGCTGTTATTAATATAACACTAAAAAGAAGCTCCAGCTGTTCCAAATACATCATACCGCATGGTCCAGTCATACAAGCATAAGAAATCCTTATAAAATCATCATAGACTAGATCTAAAGTCTGCTCACATCAGATGTCAGGCGAAAATATTCTCGAATAAAAACAATCAAAGTCATTGCATACGTGATTTTGCATGAGTTATCGCAAATCTCACCTGAAATGTGATGTGAAACAGATTTTAAAACCATATCGAGCGAGTGAGCCAGTGCTTCATACGAAAAGTGTAGATCGTGGAGGCAGCTCCTTTCCTAGATGTGAAAACTATTTACCAGTTCTAGCAAAGTACGAATGTTTGTAAATTAGCAAATTGTATCAGTGGTACCTATTCTTCTATGGTGATCGTCGGGATCTTCGCTACTTCTGAGAACACTGGATGCGAATATTTCGAGCGAACATTCATAAGATGTGAAGCGGGTTGCTTGCAAATCATTTTGTTCAAACTGATAACGAGTTCTTTCAATTGCTCCTCCGTGTAGCCTGTGTGGTATACAAGCGTAGCATCCCATTCGCCACACTTCTTCATTCTAAACGCTAAATCGAGAGCTGCGGCTGCAATTTTTGATTGACTACAATCAACGAATTCGTAATGTATTAACGAGGATTCCAGAATGTATCTTGCTAATGTCAAAGTTTCCATTTCAGCACCGGCAACCTTCAAAATGAAAGGTTCATTACTGATTCGTTACGCGCAAACAAGAAATAACTTGTCTACTGATCAACATTAAATTCGAATTGCATTACAATGTAACGTTTAGCACAAGTCCCAGTCTAGTGAAAACATGTCAACAACATGACAAAGGCAGCATTTTGAGGAAAATTAAAGAAAGCAAAATGGCAAGACTTCATAGCTTTATATCAGACTGTCTTCATTTCATTATAACTCCAGTAGCCAGCGTTGAAAACGAAGGCCTCATTCGCTCCACTCCGTTTCTGTA
Source organism: Aurelia aurita complex sp. Pacific (assembly GCA_004194395.1). Taxonomy (NCBI): domain Eukaryota; kingdom Metazoa; phylum Cnidaria; class Scyphozoa; order Semaeostomeae; family Ulmaridae; genus Aurelia; species Aurelia aurita complex sp. Pacific. Next base: position 155,437 of record REGL01000559.1, on the reverse strand, counting down.
CAAAACAGAAAGAAAAACCTCCGTTTTTTTAAAGTGTTCACACTGATCCGCACAAAAACGGATGTTTTCGAAAAAGCTATAAAAAGTGGAAATCCAAAGAAATTGAGGTTTTTGAAAACGCGTTTTGATCAATTGTGAACGCATAAAAATGAAGGTTTTTGAAAACGCTGCAATATTCAACAATGAGTTTCTGTTTCAGTTTCAAACTGAAACGATGTCAACGCACAAAAATGGATATGTTTGGCTCCGTATTTGTAATCATATGGATCATTGTGAACTGACAAAACGGATGCACTTCCCTCCGTTTTTGTACAAAAAACGGAGCAATGTGAACAGGTAGCGTCGATGCCTCAAAAACAAATCATAAAAAAAACGGAGCAGTGTGAACGGGGCCTGGAGAAAAATAGTTACAGGACAACACGAGAACGCAAAAAGCAAAGTACCAAGAAAAGACTGGATCAGCTACGCGCGTGAAAATTGTTCCAGATCAAAGAAGGCAAACATGAAAAGGGTGCAAAATTAAAAAAGGGATACGTTCGTTTTGTAACCTTCCAGTATCATCGTTGTCAGTTCAAGAACTTTGGCAGTTCTGATCTGAAGGTTAGAACATTATCAGAAAAGTCGGTGAGATGTAAAATGAAGCAATGCAGAATATCATACCCTTGAGTATCTTCGTAAGAATCTGTATGAAATGGGAATGCCAAGTTCGAATTTCAGCGCAGCAAGAACCTCCATTTCCGTTTTTATGATATCTGCGCTTTGGTATGCATCATCACAAATGAATACGAAGTCATCTAGGGGTGGGGGGTAACGTTCCTGTTAAAGGAAACAAAAGATTCAATAGGATATGAAATGATTCAAGATTAAGGGGCTCCGTCTCCAAATTTCAGTCAATACGTTGATTTTGCTTTCCCCCCACAGGCCACACCAAACAGGCTTCTTGTATTTCTTTCAAACGAAAGCGTTGTTTTGAAGAAAAATCCTTATACTTCACAGAGGAACAATTACCAAATATTCATTTCTTTTACGACTGCTCGGATAAAAGTAAATGTTTAATGGTCACTTTTGGTGTTTTGGTTGAGGCCATCAAACAAACTGCAGAAGACAATGGACACGTGCCGGAAACAATGATTTTTTAAGATTCGTTTTCAGTTTAGCGATGGAGTTTCCCTCTTGGATGCGTTGCCAACAAACAGCAACACAAAAGTTTTCAACGGTCAGCAATGGTTCGAGAGCCTCGTTGGCTCCGATTAATTTTTGAGACTTACAACGTTTTATTGAGACTTGAAACGTTTTACCACCGACTGAAAGCTATTATGACAGTCTATTCACAGGATTTACCATGTAGAATTGCTTGTCGCTTGTGCATCTTTGAGAAAATCAAACGGATGTTAAAAAAAATTCATCATTCATAGCTTTTTGTTCTAGTCTAGAACAAGACCTTAAGAAAGGTCCCTAGGAGCCTAATTAAATGAGCCTCCTTGCCTAATTAAATGAGCCTCCTTATAGAGTAAGGGGGCGGGGAACTTAAAGAGGATTTACAGTATGACCCATGCAGGAAAAACGAATCCAAAACTCATAAACAGAAGTCTCAGTCTCACCATTTACAATTTTGAGTATAGTATGCAAGGTCTAAACCACGGTAACTCTCATCTTACGGTAACCATCTTTACAATGTTACAGTATTGATCCATCACAAAGTTGTTACGTTCCTAGCGCGTTTACACTGCCCCAGAACAACATTACCCTTGAATTAGAATGAGCAAAAATGTTTCAAATTTGCAGCAATAGTGCTAACGGGAGGCTGATCCACAGTGGAAGAAAAATATTTGCCTTCCTGCGAAGCAACGTCAAACTAAAATTCTTCCTTCCATTGTTTTCTCAATTTTCTCCTTGCCAGATTTCAGTTGAACTATTGCACAACATGCATTTCAGTTTCGTAGGCCTGTCTAAAGTTACTTGGAATAGTCTAGGATTACTATTGATAGCTTCATTGGACCACACAACCGTAAATGGACACAGCATAATCCAAGCACTGTTTTATTTCTCTTTTATCTTTCCTAACTTTAATCCTTCCCTTGCTATTTCCATTTTCAATCATTTTTCTCTGTCATCATATCTTTTTCCATCCTTCGTTCTTCCCCTTCTCCTTTTTTCTGGGTCGTTCCTTTTTTCCTTTGATTTCTTCTTTCCACCCTTTCTCGTTTCCTTTTTCTTTCCTTCTGTTCCACTTTCTGTCCCTCCCTTTCTTCCTTCCAGACAAACGAGGTTCATGTGAAGCGTCTTTGCGGCTTCATGCATTTTTCCACTTCTGCTGATCCATTACAATATGTTATGGATCCAAAGGTGTACTGGTACAATGCACAGAGGGTCTTAGAGAAAGGAGTTTGTAGAAAATTTGCGATAATAGATCCTAAAATATTTACCTCGATTTTAGAAGCTATCAACAATGCTGTCACGCCTATCAACTGAAGATTATCTTTCTTGATGTCAGCCTTGCTTTGTAGAAAAAGGTCCAATATTCTAACGGCAAGATACATTGTTTCATGGTACAACTCAAAATTTTCCTGAACTTCGACAATCCAGTCAATCAGTATTGCTCTCATTGATGGAGTGAGGTTGGTTCTACCTTCCATGTATTTCGTTACTGGAAACAAACGCTGCAAGAAAAATATTTGAATTTATATATTTTAGATGGAAATTAAGAGCTCATTATTACAGCATACTGCTACAAACTGGGATCATGCCTGTGACAATCTTTCAATTTGTAAAAGTGAAATAGTTTGCAGAATTTTGGTACCCCATACCAAATTATCCACCCAGTGTCAAAAGCTTTTTTGGTGTAAATGTACACATGGCATGTCTATTTCCCTTTTGCAAGAGAACTAAAAAATATAACAAAAATGTTTGAGATAAATTTGTGATCATTTTCAATGAGCCCACGATCTTTTAAAGGGAGTACAAAGACCAGCATGCTTTTTGCGAAGTCAGCGACTTGCTCTCCACAGCTTCCAGAAGAAATGACCGTACAAAATTCACAAAAACAAACACAAACGATGGCAAAGGCTGCTGGTCTTTGTACTCCCTTTACTCTATGAATTCAATGAAAATACCATAGACAGAATTGATACTTACTTCCCTCCGTTTCATGTTCTTAAAAATTGATTCTACATATTCACTGACACTAAATGGATCAGGATCTGTATCAACATCCCTGACACCTTCAGGTAGTGTTTTCTTTTCTTCGGGAATAATGCAGGGCTGAAATGAGGAAAAGTAGAATGAACTATAGGGTGCACTGGGATCAACTTCAATTTGCTTTTACCAAAGCAAAAAGATGTTTCAAAGGACAAGTCCGGGGTTGGTATGATTGATGATAAAATACAAGATAATACTACTATTAATGATGTATGATACTTTTTTCCACTATTTTTCGCCTTCTTCTTGTGAAATTACTTATTCAAATAAGCAATTTGAGCAAAGTGACATCATATAGTGCAAACGAAAGCAAAGCTGTGTGATTGTTTTTTGCCTTTTTATCGTTGCAAGCCTCTTTATCGTGTTCTCATGCCATTTTCAATGCCTGATTACACGATAAAGAGGCTAGCAGCGATTAAGAGGAAAAAAATCGCACAGCATACATCATTCATAGCAGTATTATCTTGTATTCTATCATCAATCATACCAATCCCGGACTTGTCCTTTAACAAAGAATATGATGACTGAGACAAGGTCCAGTGGTGCAGAGTTTGAGTACCAATATATAAAAGTGATGAGATTTTGTATGCTTTCTATACCTACGACGAAAAGCATATGAAGATTTACATTCTTGAGGGTTTCTTGAGCTGGAAGTTTTACAGAAATTCTAAATTTTGGTTATCTTTTTATCGGGAAACAGTCAGCTCTAGGTAATAGACATTTAGCTATTCTACAAAAGAGCGTAGATCAAGCGTTATTTTTATACATTTTTATAAGCGAGGTTTGATCGAGTGGTGTTAGATCTCCTATCACTACTGTGCACATTCGAAAATTCTACAAAATGTAGCAAAATGGCGTTTGATTCTGATACCTTTCAGAATAGCTAAAAGGTCTATTGGATGGGTTAAAAAGTGTGCTCATGAACAAGGGGTTGGGCAAAAATAAAATGTATTAGATTTGTCAAAGTTCACAAGGGCACAAGCCAAACAGAAGAGTGTGTGGGTTTTTCTTTATCATCCTATTTATGGACCGATGTATTTACCGCTGCCTGTTATCTTTACAAAGGATTGCTGCCTACATCGCTCAAAACGAGACAAAAGAATTTATGTAGCTTTCTTTCCATATATGTTCACACAGGGAGACTTCTTTCTTTGGAACACACAGCAGCATTTCTTGACTCAATAGGTGGTTTATAAATGTCTTAAATATAAGAACAATGAAGCATCAAACATACCACTTGATTTGATTTATCTTCTTTGACAGTTTCTGGCCTGCAGTGTTAGAAAATTGAATAGGTCAAACAGTGAAAAAAGAAAATAAGAAAGATTTCAAACCTCAAACAAAAATGAAACTTGAAAATATATGATCTTCCTTCCAAATGTTTTACTTTCATGTGTTTAGCATTTTCTCACCAATAAACCCAAACATTTTGGGGCATCAAGCATCAGATACTACATGAACATTCACATCCTTCAGACAGAAAAGCTTTGGATGATAAATACACTTGAAACGAAAAAAGCTCAGACACTTTTTTGAAAAATGGGAAACGATTCTTTTTGCAGCTGACAGAAATATTTTGCTTGATGGGTTACATTTGCATAGAATTAACATAATTTAAGCAAAGATCGGCATGGAATGGTGTTAACTGGCTAATGGAATGATTAGAATAAAAGTATCTCCTGATATTGCTTGATCCAGGCTACCTTTAAACGCTGAAGGGGAGCTCTACATTGCTCTCCTGGAAATGTTAAAGATTCAATTGCTCTCCTTGCAATGTCCTTTTCATCTACGAATGTTCATTTGGTGTTCAATAAGGAATTAGTTTGCCTGAGCATTTCCAGGAGAGCCAATTACTGCTCTCCCTTGCTCAAAATCTTATGGCCAGGCCTGATTGCCATGCATTGGATTTAACGTGATTCAGTAACTTACTCCACAATTTTGTCAGTTGATGTGTCCCTACTTGATGTTGTAAATTCTTGTGATGAAGCGAGGCCATCATTGCTGAGTTTACATATTTCTCCTTCTGATAACAAACTGGTTATTGAAATGTTATCAAAGCTACTAGAATTTGCAGTTTTGTCTTTTGAAGTATCAATACTGTCATCTAGTATCTCTAATACATCTGTTTTTTGCGCTTTTTCTTGACTTCTGGTTCTTCTACCAACACCTGTTTTGTTGGGAATATTCTCCTTTGTCTTTGCAATGAGTGCTGGTTTGGGTTTCTTCCCACCAACTGGTATTTGCCTTTGGCCAGCCTGCATAAAAAATGAAAGGCTGTGAAGTGTGATGAATTTTTTTCGCAAATGCAAAGGGTCATCATCTCCACTGGGCAGAAAAACCTGTGAGTGATTTGATTTTTTCCATTTCCATGGAAACATGCAAATGTTGTTCCTGTCCATAAGAAGAATGAGAAAAATGTCAAGGGGAACTATCGTCCCATTTCTCTTTTGCCAATCTTTGGGAAAAAACCTTGAAAAATTCATATTTGACTCTCTGTACTCTCATCTTGTCTCATGCAAACTGCTAAATCCAAATCAATCTGGTTTTCATCCAGGTGACTCAACAATCAACCAGTTGATCTCCATAATGGATACAATATTTACAGCCTTGGATTGTAATAATACAATATTAATGATGACCAAAAATTTAAGAAATTAGTGCTACGTTTAA
>REGL01000559.1:49113-145042 GCA_004194395.1 Aurelia aurita complex sp. Pacific | reverse complement strand
GTATCGTATTACTCGCAAGGTACTTTAGTGAAACTTTTACTGAATTTATTAGACATGGTATGACTCAAAAATCACAATTATCAGAATACGAGTCTTAACAGTTAGCCACAATTTCGGGTTCTAACTTCTTCAACGCTCTGCGAATCTCTGCAATAGGTGATATTCATCAAAAACAGTGCATTTACAGGTTCGGCAATATGAAATTCAAAGGCTGCCCGAGTCTTTCACATGGTATGTAGGGAGGAGGGAAGCTTTCACTATCTTTCACCGCAGAATTAGTCGTTTATGCATGGAAAAAAAACGTCGAAGACCATCTACTTTCTTTAGATAAGTTTCCACTTGCGTGAAAAAATCAAGATATCAACAAATTTCCACGACAGAATGTACCCCTACCGGGTGTCCCAAAAAAATGTATACAGATTTGGTTGACTCCAGCGATGCAAATTTAGTTTCAGTCAATGGATAATCACTCTCAAAATGTTCCTCGATAATTAACTTGAACATAGATACCTCGTTTGTTGGTATTGGTGCTTTGAAAGCAGAGATATCAATCTTGAAAGCTCAAATTTGCGTCCACTTGCAAACCAGAGCTTTGGCCTTTGGCCTAAGCAAATTCCTGAAGAACATCGAAATTATGAACTGAAATTAATGAAAAATTAAGAAACCTTCCCAATGGGTGACTGGGGGGTGACTTCTGGAAAACAGAATAACACAAGATCTAATATTGTTCAAATTTTATCAAGGCTAGACTCATTTTTTAATAAGAATATTGTTTATAAGAATATTCAGGCTCAGAATCATCCACATTTTAAGAATATTATAAGAACATTGCTCAGCCTCAGCTTGCATATTTGTGTCTCATTTTCCAGCAGTTGCCTGTTTTGCGATGTTCATAACATCCTTATTGTTACAATATTGCTTAAACGTTTCTTTCGTTCGACCATTTCTTTATAATGATGACACCTCTTTGAACTATGTTCCCCTGAAACCATATTAGATTTGAAAAAAAAATAAGAATACTTTAAGAATATGTTAAGGCGCAAAATGAAAACTTTCTTAAGAAATATTGAGGCTGGAAAATTTTTTATAGTATTCTTACAAAAAAAAGAGTGTATCGTTGATTTATACGCTGTGCCTTAAGAAATTGCTTAGGCCAAAAGGCTAAAGTTCTGGTTTGCAAGGTGAGGAAAATTTGAGATTTCAAGCTTAACATGTCTGCTCTCAAAGTACCAATATCAAGAAACGAGGTATCTATGTTCAAGTTAACTATCGAGGAACATTTTAGAGTGATTCGACATTGATTGAAGCTAAATTCACATCGCTGGAGTCAACCAAATCAGTATACATTTTTTTGGGACACCCGGTACAGCACAAGCCATTCAATTCAAAGAAAAATGTCATAGCATTTTACACCCACTTTTTCAAAAATTTTAAAGATTTGAGCCCTATGCATCAACTGTGATAAACATTCGACAGAACATATGTGGAAACAAAACAACTTTGTGAATCGACTTTAATTCAATTGAAAATTACTCACATACATTCTGAGAATCAGTGGATCATATTTTAACATTATATCTAGATAATCTATACCTAAGGATGCCTTATTTACAATCAACTACACAATCATGAATTCAGAGAATCGGTTCTACATCGCAGCGTTTCCAAAGCACAGAAAAGGGCAATGTGAATGTAGCATGTTCACTCAGTTTGATGCCTGTTTGCTGACTTTCCTCAGCTCATTCTTGGACCAAGGGCCCCTACCCAGTAGGAGTGTGTTTATTCCCAGTACAGTACTGTACCCGTGACCCAGTAAACAGAGTAATTGGTGTCCTGTGACCCAGTCCTGTTAACACCTGTCAGTGTTGACCAATCAAAAATCACGCTGTCTGGTTCCCTGTGGCCAACTCGTATAACAGTTGATCTCGTATTATATCACCATCGGAATTTGAAACCACAAAGTCATCTTGACTGGGTCACAGGACAGCAATTGCTCTACAGTACTGGGAATAAATACAGTTCCTACAAGATAGGCGCCCTTGCTTGGACTTGCTATAAGTCTCTCTCGCGGAAAAAATGAAAGGAAGAAAAAAGCGAGAGAAGCGAACAAGTCTCTCTCGCTGGTTTCCCTCCTCTCGTTTTTTCCGCGTCAGAGACTTGTAGCAATTCCAGCACATTCTTGATACTTAAGCAAGCGTCAAGCGACACGTGGTAAAGTGGGAACTGAAAATTTCCAGGGGAACGCAAGTAATGTCTAAATGAAAGAAGCTCAAGGAAATTTACTTCAACTTTTTTATTTTGGATCGTTTTCTACATCACTTTACACTGTTTCAAAATCAGAAATTTACCTCAGTTGGTCCGAAAGAGCAAGTGTGAATTTTGCAAAATAAAGGATACATGTCTGATTAAGACGAGGTTATTTGGCGCCCTCAAGAGCAAACTTAATGCCTTCCGTGCGGGCAACCATAATGTTTTGCTTTATCTTGCCAAATTCGTCCACAGTGTCAGAAATTTGACTGGGTCGTCTATGCGTTTTATGAGCAGTTGTTGCAAGAAAGTAATTTGGGAGTATTTGATATGGGGCAAAGTGATAGGGGGGAAATTGGTCCACCCTCTTTTCAAATCTTCCCAATACAAATTCCCTTATGAACTGTTCTTGTCCATCAGAAAATAATATTTTTTATCTTATAAGCACACGAGCAAGGGAAATCTTAAGTTCCTACATAAGGTATCTATTTAACAATTACAGCCCAGCTTTTCACATCCAAAAAAATTGTCCGCTGTTTGAAAAATTGTACAGGCAATGCTTTGCAACCAATTTGTAAAATCTCAATGAAGATTATTCTTGTTACTTTAGGTGCAACATTTCGAGCAAAAAGTGACGCGTTCACTTGCATGGAGATATGAAATTTGGAATGTAATGCCAAGCATTGACGGGAAAGCATTATTACTTCAACAGTTTCAAAATCATTAGAAAGTAATGCCTGACCTAACAGAAACATTATCTTAGCATCTTAATCGTTGAGACATGGCGACCAAATTTAGCCAGTAACATATAGTTTTTTAGTTTTAGGCACAGTGGCAAAGCGCACAGAAGCAAGTTTCAGGAATTCTTTATTCGAGATCACTATGATGCATTGTAAATTATGAATGAATTCTCAACAGCAAGTTTAACCCTAAATCAAGCAGCTGTGTTACAATTTTTCAAACTGGTAGCATTGTTTTGCATTTTACGGCTTTTCAAAGAGTGGATGCATTTTCCTGACTCAACCTGTGTTTCCAATTTTCACACAAATCTCCGTAGTTTATTGTCATGGCTAAAGTGGGCCGAGTTCAGGTGAACAGTGTATCATTTGTTGATCAGCTGTGAAGCATAACCAATCAAAAAACCAAAAATGCACTTGCAATAGACGATTACGCTAAAGATGGCGGCAAAGGATTTTTTAACCAAGATGCACTGCGTTCTTTGATCAAAATCCTATAGAATTGTTAAAGAATCGTAATTAGAACGCAATGCATCTTGGCAAAAGTTCCTCGCTGCCATCTTTAGCGTAATCGTTTATTGAAGAAAGGTGTCTTGTGAATCCAATACACCACACCTAAACATTTTCATGGAGACCAACAGAAGCATATCAATCTATCAATTAATTAATCCAACAATTAATCAGTCTATTAATAAGGATTTAGTGGTTAGATCACAGAATTCAATCAAACGTTAATTCAAATGTGAATAGAAAAGTTTGCAATAAAAATGCACAGGCATTCATAAGTTTAAAAAGCATAGCTTGTATTGCCAAAACACACCTAAATAAAACAAGATCGAAAACTTAAATATCAGACAAGAACCTTCAAACTTAAAAACAAATGAATGAATGCTAGGGTAAATCATAGAAGAAAACTAAATATGAAAATTACATAAACTACAATATCTACATAATTACGTCTAAATCTTGACTTTCGTCGAGTTTTTCGATGCTTGAAGTCTCTGCCGTCCTTGTGCTAGCCTGTAATCGAGATAAAATACTCGGTAAGAAATTTTTGTAATCAAGGGCATACTCTTTTGGTGACCTGAAGTTTCGTGAATCTTCTAAAAGATGTGGACTCTGACATGCAGAACCAGATAAGATAAGAAAGAAAAAGAATTCTGAAAATGTTAATGATTGGAAAGCGCAGCGAGGAAAGTACCAATAGCATATGCAGATTAGAAATGGGACCGCGTTCTGCCGAACCGAAGCCCTTGCACTATACTTCAAGACAAATTAGCTATCTAAAACCTAACACAAGGATTGCTTACAATTAATAATTCTGTTTCGCTAGATTTCGAGTTATACTGGGGGTTCTTACAATTTCAAGAGTACCAACCATTATCAGGATGCATGTTCTTTGAACCATTACCCTAAGACCATAGTCATTCCTAAGACTGCGTTCACACGATGCCGGCACATTTTGAAACGGTGAAAATATGACGGTAGCAAAATTTGAGCTAGCGTTCACACGATACGGGGAAAATTTCGAAAGCGGCAAAAATTGTGACGGCAATTAACTCTTTGCAAGCTCCACGAGAACGAGGCCGGACTTTCGCGCCAAAGCCAAAAAGCCTCGTTTCGAAAGCGTTGTAAAATGTTCCGTTATCATCATTTTCGAGTGTTCAAACGATGCTGTTTTCCAAATGTGCAGATTAGAGTCCCTTATCAAAATCTACCGTTTTCAAAATGTGCCGTTTTCAAAATGTGCCGTTTTCGTGTGAACGGTGCCGTTTTCGTGTGAACGGTGCCGTTTTCGTGTGAACGAGAGGCCTATCCGTCACATTTTTCACCGTTTTCAAAACGCGCCAGCATCGTGTGAACGGTTTTCAAAAAACAAATTTGAACCGTTCAGTTCAGGTAATGTTTTGAAAGGAAGAGAATGACGACTTACTCACTTGGACAAATCTTCAACTTCCATTAGTAATGATTCTTGAGCTGCATGTAAATTGTCCCGTGTCATCAAAGTCTCTACCAGCTCATTGGATACAACTGGAAGTTAAAGGTAGCAAGAATTAACAACGAGAAAAGCAAAAATTGCCAGCACACCAGATATAAGAGGGCCCCGGCTGATAAACAACGGTCTTGCGATTGAGCAAAATTAACCTGCCGGGGTTTTCCAAACACAAGGCTCCGCGTTTGCGTTAAAGGCAATATCCCAAGTTTAAGACCGTTAAGGTTTCGGACAAGACAATCGAATTATGGCGATTTTCCAAAAATTTGTTTTCATTTTTGGGATAGGAAGTAAAAAGAAGTAACAACAACTCACATTTTGTCAGAGTTATCCAAACAAAGTGCACATTTCGTGACAAGCAGCAGACATTTACTATTTGAATTATACTTATGTTCACGAAAACCCCTGGTCTTTGCATTAAATCCACCGATTAAATTGATTTAATTCGGTGAGGCGCAGGGAATGATTTCGTATCTCCTTTCCCGCAGTCCTTATGTCGCAAACGTTTATTGAAGTTAACTTATGTAGCATTTAGCATTTAGCGTATAGTGATTAATTTCAAGTATTCTTTTTTCTTGTTCTTCTTGTTGCGTATTGTCCTGCAGTGTTTATTGTTTTTGTTATATGTACACCATGGGGCAATCACGCCAATTTGCTCCTCGTGTTATCATCCCTGTAGTGTTGTATAGATGTATCGACCTTCTTCTGACGATGACCATAGCGTCGAAACGCGTCAAGAATAGCAGATAAGTTTAAAAGAAAAGAGTGAAGAACTCCAAGTCGTCTTTTTCTTGTGTTCATCTTTGTATCGTATCAATATAGAGTAAGTAGTAACATGTATTGTGAGAATTTTATCGGGATATAAAAAAAAATACTTACGTTGTACTTTGTCTTCTAGTTCTTTTCTCAAAAAAGCAAGTTCCTCGATTGATTTTAAATATACAGAATTCGGTGCTATGCTTTCACGTTTTTTCTTCTCTTCATTTTCCTTCTCAATTACTTCACGTTCCTCATGCAGTTGCAAAGAATACAAAACTTTTTTTGATTCCTCCGCAGGGGCAGGTCCTNCGAAAACCCCTGGTCTTTGCATTAAATCCACCGATCAAATTGATTTAATTCGGTGAGGCGCAGGGAATCATTTCGTATCTCCTTTCCCGCAGTCCTTATGTCGCAAACGTTTATTGAAGTTAACTTATGTAGCATTTAGCGTATAGTGATTAATTTCAAGTGTCCTTTTTTCTTGTTTTTCTTGTTGCGTATTGTCCTGCAGTGTTTATTGTTTTTGTTATATGTAGACCATGGGGTAGTCACGCCAATTTGCTTCTCATGTTATCGTCCCTGTAGTGTTGTATAGTTGTATCGTATCAATATAGAGTAAGTAGTAACATGTATTGTGAGAATTTTATCGGGATATAAAAAAAAATACTTACGTTGTACTTTGTCTTCTAGTTCTTTTCTCAAAAAAGCAAGTTCCTCGATTGATTTTAAATATACAGAATTCGGTGCTATGCTTTCACGTTTTTTCTTCTCTTCATTTTCCTTCTCAATTACTTCACGTTCCTCATGCAGTTGCAAAGAATACAAAACTTTTTTTGATTCCTCCGCAGGGGCAGGTCCTTTTCGCAACTGGTCAGGAGTATAATCCGTAACATAATCGATATTAAGATCAACAATATCTCCTGGCACGCAGCCGGAATCCCTTGAATCTATTTCCCGATCATCAAATAATTCCCCAGCTGTTGTCGATTGTCGACCTTCATCTAAATAATCCATATTTTGTTCATCATCGACAAGATAGACTTTTACTTCTGGGTCACTCTCAGTATCAGTGCCCTCCGCATCGTAATCAACGAAGCACAATTGCAGATTAGGCCCCGATGATAATTTCTTTGATAAATTCGTATCTGGTTCGTTTTCGTCATCTTCTGGCGAATGCACTCCGGATTCATTTGTCAAGACCGATTCAATGGTGTCCCAGTCTGTCGTTGGTTCCGGTAACGAAACAATAGGCTCTCTTTCTTCGAAATCTTCCGGAAGATTATAACGATTAAATTTCAAGTCCATCCTTTCAAATTGTCCGCTGAACTCATCATCGATTAAATAATCGCCGGGAAAACTCCGCGCGATATCCGAAGAATCGCTCCGGCAGCTATCCTCCGAATATCGTTCAGCATTTTCAAGGCTATCGTCAAATATATCGTTTATGTCAATTCCACGCGATGTGGTGTGCTCACTATATCGCATATGATACGCTTCTGTCTGAGGTTGGTAAGGAAATTCCTCTTCGTTATAACCGTCTTCAGCTCTCCCGATGAAAATTGGATCGTCCGGAATAACTACACCTTGCTGGCGACGTTTGAATGATTTCCAAGCTCTTTGTATCCTGTTGAATAAAGAAACAATTTTAGATTTCGTGCGTGAATCTCTTTTTATAGGTCCATCACACATTTCGAAAATTGCTGCTGGTAACCTTTGGGACATTCCAACGTACTCTGTAACTTGTGCAATGAAAAAAACCTGTGGTACAGCCTTTAGTTACAGGAAACGAAGGAAAAGCTGTGACAGCAATGATCAAGATGGTGGTGAGCAAGAAGCAACAGAGACAAAAAACAACCAGCAAGTACAAAACTTTATTCAAATCTTTTTTTTCAATAATGTATTCTGAGTGGGCAAGAAGCAGTTCTAGCTACTTAAAGCTAATTTAAACCCACTATGCATGCCGCATCCAGGCATGGGACTCCTAGTTTAATGTTCCTTCCGAAGGATGGTGCGAGGTGAGTTGCGAGGTCAAGCCTCCGAGGTCACCCATCCGGAGTTTCACCTCACTCGGCCGAGCTTAACTTCAGTCACCTGTCGGAAACTGTATAAGCCACTCGGCCACTAACCCCACAAATCTTCCACAATCGAACTGAACCACACACTGTAAAGTAAATAAGGCAATCTTGGACGGACTTTGCACTGCGAATGTAAGCAAAAAAGAGCGCGAAAATACGTTCGCCTTTGATGAGAGCTACAACTAATCAAACCAAAACCAAGATAAAAAGTTTTCATCAAAATCTCACATCCCGCAATTTTTCATTCGTCAGAGAAAATACAGCTTAGCTGGGTAAACCAATGATTTTACCATCATTCTGCCAGCTAGGTCAAATGGATTAGCGACATCTCCATGTTGTGGAAATATTGCCTGAAGAAATTACTCTCTGGAAATATTCATGGAAGGAACATTGCCCTGTTGTTTGAAAGATAATGTTGTTTGAAACCAAAATGTGTCGATTTTCAAGTAAAAGCGCACAGTTCATTATTTTTGGTTTCAAAATAAGTCTTCAAAACACTCTCTGAAAAGGGATGTCCACGACACTAGGGTTCTCTTGACAAGCATAGGGTTCACATCTTTCAAATATTTAAAACAATGGTTGTAAAATTCTATTATATTGTTCTCTGAATAGAACATTTCGACAATTAAAACTGGAGACTGGGGAGAGCGGTTTGTTCTGGTAAATTGTGGATGCATTCCTGGAAAATGGCTGCCTTCGGGAGGTCGTTGAAGTGAATAATGCGAACATTGAGCTGGGCAAGGTGTGGCGAGGATTGCTATTGCATAAACACACAGCATTAGAGCTGTTTTTAGGATTCGTTCAAACATTTATCCATGCTAAATGCAGATCTATGTGTAAGTTGACTATATTTGCAATTGTTTCTCTTTTCAGCCTTTATTTCGGTGCTGCAAACAGCAACGTTTGCTTCGAGTTTAGGCCCTTCACTGCAGCTTCACGAGTTTATGCCCTTCACATAACATATTTTGATCCGTTGTTCACGCTTGTTCCTGACCAAAACAATCAATTTTGACTTATTTTAAACGGTCAGATTCAGAAAAATTCAATAGATATGTAAGTCGAATTTTGCCTCGCGTCAGTTTTCCATCGAATTCGACGAGGCTGTTCGAGGGTAAAAACTTCCTTTGAAATCCTCTCACTGCCAAGTCAAAGTCAAAGTAAGCTGTCTATATAGTAAATTATTCAAATGCATTATGCATTGATTCAGGTTATGTGGAAGGGCCAGTGAAGGGCGTAAACTTGAAACAATCATCGCTGTTTGCAGCACCGTAATAAAGGCTGAAAAGGAAACCAATTGCAAACATACTCAACTTTCACGTATATATGAATTTAGCATGGATAACTGTTTGAATAAATCCTAAAAACAGCTCAACTGCTGTGTTTTATGCAGTAGCAATCCTCGCCACAGCTTGCCCACCCTAATGTTTACATTCACATCAACGGCCACCCCGCGGCAGCCATTTACCAGAACTGCATCCACCATTTACCAGAACAAACCGCTCTCCCCAGTCTTCCATTTGAATTGTCGAAATGGTCTATTGAATGACTTGAAAGGAACCTGGGCTATTCTGCTGTGAATCTGCCGTGGACATTTTTTGATGTCTTTATAAGTTTCAAAATGGCGGCGTTTTCATTTTCGAGAAAAACATAGATTATCAAGATCTGCAATATGGTGGCAAGCAGAAATCTGTCGCTGTATCGCTGTTCTGGTTTAGGATTAAGAAATTTAATGACGTCACAGCCTCAAATATAATAAATGACGCCATTTCGTGACAACGTATCACTACTGAAGTGACAGCATAAGTCATCAGCTTAGATCTAGGTACCTTTTTCAATTTTTCAATACCAGAACGCCAGAGATACGCTGGATTTAGCAATATAACATGAGCGATAGGACACCAGGTGTGTGAAAGTTTTATTAGTAGCGAGCCACCTTAACCAGTTGTTTTTTGCGTTTTAACTTATTTTTACTTGGTAGTGAGCCACCTTATCACTGTTTCGTGATTTAGACATTTTCAGTAGTGAGCCACCTTAAGTGCAAATCCACCTTAAGCGTAAACCTTAGGGAAGGAAAACAACAGAGAGTGAAGAAAATAAGATAAAAATGTTCATTACTTACGTTGTAGCATGGGCATTTGCAGACCTTGCTCTATTCCGCCTCAATGTTGCCTTGTCATCCAGTTCGTTCTGCAAGTGATAGCTGTGAAAGGAAGGCAAACCTATTAAAGGCTGCAAAGAAACATATATCTTCTATTGAAGGGTTTGTGCAAGGTTAAAAGCTTGCATTTGCGAAGAGCAAAACGGTCTAAAAACTATCCCATTCAACAAGGGCAGATTTTGTAATACAATAGCAACAATTGCGTTTGATCGACAACTCAATTCAAAGCGATTAGCGGATGCAGACAAAGGAAATTCTCTCAACCAGTAATTCAAAACAAACAAAGTCACAAAAGTTTCGCCGAAACTAGTAGGGCAAACTCTCGCCTTGTGCAAGCGAAAGGTGGTTTTTAAGAGAAGTTAGGTGCTTATAGCGAAAGAAGAAGGGTAAATCTAAACTTCTGTCGCTTAGATTATGTTTATTTGATTCAGGAGCCGAGCAGAAGGGATTGTAATTCTCGCGTCTTTAGGGCTTGAAATGAAACGATTACAAAACAGCTCCTAAATCAAATAAACATAATCTAAGCGACAGAGCTTTAGATTTACCCTTCTTCTTTCGCTATAAGCACATAACTTCTCTTAAAAACCACCTTTCGCTTGCACAAGGCGAGAGTTTGCCCTACTAGTTTCGGGGAAACTTTTGCGGCTTTGTTTGTTTTGAATTACTGGTTGAGAGAATTTCCTTTGTCTGCATCCGCTAATCGCTTTGAATTGAGGTGTCAATCAAACGCAACTGTTGCTATTGCATTACAAAATCTGCCCTTGTTATCCCATTCACATCGATGTCGCACGCTCGCTGAACAAGGACATACAATGTTACGGTAGGATCCGCTACTTTTTATGGACACCTTGATACAAAGCGATTTGTGATTGCAGACAAAGGGAATTCCATGCCCGGTTGATCAGAACAAAAACAAAGCAAATCGCAAAAGTTGCCCTGAAACCCAGGTAGCTAGCTCGCTCGTTGTGCATTCCAAAAATGGTTTTAAGAGCAAACATGAGCACATGCCGAAAGAAAAATGACATATATAAACTCCTGCCTCGGGCATTTTATTTATTTGGTTCAGAAGCTGATTGGTGGGCGATTCGATTCTCGTATTTTTTGGGTGTAATTAAACACTCACTGCATAAGACATGAACACGTTTCAGCACGTGTTATACTGACATAGAAACAATTCGTAAAGTACTTCAATATTACAGTTTTCTTGAATATATATAAGATTAACAGAGATAAGCCGCACACATTTCTGAACAGTTTTCCATCAACTAAGATCTGCTTATATTTCGAAATCCTTCCAAATAATATCATACTGTAATAAACTATCCGATTAACAAGGGAGTGGTCCAAAACACTGTAATTTAAATCTTGTTCTTAACTACAAAATAACGCTGTCTTTACGTCAACTGAAATCCTCCTCGTAAAAATGACCTTGTTATTCGATGGTACGGTCAAAATTTTGAACTTTAAAATTGGATTCTCTCGTATTTCGTGGAATTATGTGGCCGCTTGAATGTCGAAATACGTCAAAATTAGGAAAACTCGGGACGCAAACCAGTTCCCAAACCAAGTTCATCATTAAGAAAATTTCTTTCAGAGTTCTCATGCTTTTGGGATTTTTCCCTGCGAAGTCTGCCAACTCTACTACCATTTTCAACATGTGTAGCTATTCTTTTGGCATTTTTTCTACCATCCCTGCGATGTCTACCGTTTTCAGGATGCGCATTCTTTTGGTAAATGAATTTTTCTCTGCGAAGTTTGCCATTTTCAGGAGACTTCCGAGACTTTGGGGACCGTTCATTACTTATGGAGGGGTTGGTACAGAAGAGAAATGTTTTCTTGTCCAAAAAATCTTCTTACCCAACTCTAAAAGTGACAGCAAAAACATCTACCCAACAATTTTCAGACCGACAAAATTTTGCCCAACCCCTACCTATAAACATGGTTTCAATGTTTAAACGATGTAAATTATCAATTCAATACTGTAAATATTGATGACAAAGATGAACAAAGTAGACAGTGAAAGTGAAATGGATAGTGTTGATGATGTTGATGATCAACCTTGAAATTACATGAAAAAATATTTACCCAACCTTTTTCATGTTACAAAATTTCTCTTACCCAACCCATTTCTCTTCGGTACCTACCCCTTTATAAATAATGAACAGTCCCTTAAGATGCCCAAAAGAATAATACATACGCCCTAAGAAACTTTCAGACCCATGGCCTGATCAACGTTCTTACAAAAACATGTATTGAGGTCAGAAAAAAGCTTCTTACAAAAGTGAATTTATTTTGTCGTAATTTTTGTTTCGCTGATAAAATACAAGCAGTTTCGATGTTTTGACAGTGCTAAAGACCTGAATAATTAATAATAGTGATGAATCATCAACGATTTCTAACTATTTCAATTCAATACTTAGATTATTTCAATAATAATCGCATTTCCTTGATATTATGTTTCAGCATGATCTCGGGAGGACGGCATGTGAATTGTGTATGCTTCAAAATCCGTTGAGCCTCTGATGTCATTGAGGTGGTGCAAGAATAAAGACGTTCTTAAAAGCCCTTAAAATCTATGCTTCAAGACCAAAACATTAAAACCAAGATTCTAGCCTTTACTATCAAATTAATTGGGATCAGCAGATGCTAAATCTTGACTGATTTGAAGATTAACTTGGTCAACATTCTAATTCTGAAGTATTCCAGCTGATGTAACAAGGACAGCTTTTGTAAGACAATAGCATGAGTTGCTTTTGATTGACACTGCAATTCAAAGCGATTAGCGATCGCAGACAAAGGAAATTCTCTCAACCAGCAATTCAAAACAAACAAAAGCCGCAAAATTTTCTCTGAAACCCAAGTAGCTAGCTCGCTCGTTGTGCATTCCGGAAGTTGTTTTCAGCATAGATCGAAAGAAGAAGGATATATCTACACATCTACCTCGGGCATTTAATTTGATTGGTTCAAAAGCCGATTGAGAGCCGACTCAATTCTCTTACTTTTGTGGGTATAATTAAAACACTGCTCAGCTTCTGAACCAAAGAAGTAAAATGCCCGAGGTAGCTGTGTAGAGATATCCTTCTTCTTTCGAATTATCAGAAAAATCGAGAAAATTAAAAATTCAGGAGACCCGTGGTTCGAATCCCGGCAGTGGTAATTTTTAATTTTCTCGATTTTTCTGATAATTCAAAAATGTTTCTGTTTGCACCGAAAAAAGGAGAAATCCTGGTTGCTCGCTAGCTATTGAGTACTTCTTCTTTCGATATATGATCATGTTTTCTCTTTAAAACAATTTATGGAATGCACAACGAGCGCGCTAGCTACATGGGTTTTAGAGAAACTTTTGCGGCTTTGCTTCTTTTGAATTACTGGTTGAGAGAATTTCCTTTCGTCTGCAGTCGCTAATCGCTTTGATTCAGGTGTCGATAAAAGCATCTCATGCTATTGTGTTACAAGACACGTTTCCCCAACGATCACATAATCGGAATTAGATCAAACTGATTTACAGCCGTCTTTAAGGTAAAAGCGTGTCACTTGCTGGGGTCCTCAACCCCACATCCTTCATACCAAAGAAGAATTATCAGGTTCCAACAGAAAACAAACAAATTATCCTACTTCGAACGGATTGTATATTTTTATTGACGTTCTGACATTAGACTCATCATTTTCGTGCAATTTCGCTTCTCTGAACTAATATGTCGCATATGTCACTACAACTACAACTCATTTCCAAACTCATCCAGAAATGGATTAGCCTCGCTATGCTTCAACGTTATAATACGCCTCGCTGCAGAGACAACAGAAATGAGTGAGTCTATATTAGCTTAGCCTGCTATCAAAACACGAGGAACGTGAAGATTGGCCTACCTTAGTTTTTGTCCGCTATGGTCTAATGCCAAAAAATCTTCGTAATGTACCTCCAGTCCTTTGTTGACTAAAGCATGCTTAGCATCAATTAAATGTTGAAAGCACAATATTTGTTCTTCGTCTGTGTTCATCTGAGTGGTGGCGGGTCAGCTGCATCGCTTGCAGTGTGACTTGACAATTTCGATAATACGAGTGCAAATGAACACAGAAGAAGAACAAACATGGTGTTTTCAACTTTTAATTAATGGTAAGCATGCTTTAGTCAACAAAGGAATGGAGCTATGTTGCGAAGGTTGTTGACTTTTGGGCATTAGGCCATAACGGACAAAACCTAACGTAGGCCAACATTTGATCTTCATGTTGCTCGTGATCAAAGATGCAAATTTGTTATGAAGCAGCAAGAATATATAGGGTGTCNCCCCCCCCCCGGACAAGGACATACAATGTTACGATAGGATCCGCTAATTTTTATGGACACCTTGACACAGCGATTTGTGATTGCAGACAAAGGGAATTCCATGCCCGGTTGATCAGAACAAAAACAAAGCAAATGGCAAAAGTTGCCCTGAAACCCAGGTAGCTAGCTCGCTCGTTGTGCATTCCAGACATGGCTTTTAAGAGCAAACATGAGCACACACCGAAAGAAAAATGACATATATAAACTCCTGCCTCGGGCATTTCATTTATTTGGTTCAGAAGCTGATTGGTGGGCGATTCAATTCTCGTATTTTTGGGTGTAATTAAACCACTCACTGCATAAGACATGAACACGTTTCAGCACGTGTTATACTGACATAGAAACAATTCGTAAAGTACTTCAATATTACAGTTTTCTTGAATATATACAAGATTAACAAAGATAAGCCGCACACATTTCTGAACAGTTCTCCATCAACTAAGATCTGCTTACATTTCGAAATCCTTCCAAATAATATCATACTGTAATAAACTATCCGATTAACAAGGGAGTGGTCCAAAACACTGTAATTTAAATCTTGTTCTTAACTACAAAATAACGCTGTCTTTACGTCAACTGAAATCCTCCTCGTAAAAATGACCTTGTTATTCGATGGTGCGGTCAAAATTTTGAACTTTAAAATTGGATTCTCTCGTATTTCGTGGAATTATGTGGCCGCTTGAATGTCGAAATACGTCAAAATTAGGAAAACTTGGGAAGCAAACCAGTTCCCAAACCAAGTTCATCATTACGAAAATTTCTTTCAGAGTTCTCATTCTTTTGGGATTTTTCTCTGCCAAGTCTGCCAACTCTACCATTTTCAACATGTGTAGCTATTCTTTTGGCATTTTTTCTACCATCCCTGTGATCTCTATCGTTTTCAGGATGCGCATTCTTTTGGTAAATGAATTTTTCTCTGCGAAGTTTGCCATTTTCAGGAGACTTCCGAGACTTTTAGATGCCCAAAAGAATAATACATACGCCCTAAGAAGCATAGGTTCCAAATCTCTATCTCGGCGTAAAAAGGTGGGTGTAAAATTCAATGACCTATTTCTTCTGATCGAATGGCTTAAAAGAAACTTTAGATACTCATCTATAAATCTACCGTTGAACTTTTCAGAAATTTTGAATATTTTTGAAAATTACAGCGTATCTTACATTTCAACTCATTTGAGGATGTGACGTCATCAAATTTCTAAATCATAAACCAGATCAGTGACAGACTTTTGCTTGACACCATATTGTAGGCATTTATGAACTATGGTTTCCTTCGAAATTGTTTCATGTTACGTCAAACTGTTTAGAAATTATGATGGTTTTAAGTTTTTTTGAAAAATTTTTCTTGAATTCTTGAAAAAGAAGAAAAACACTCTAATTCTAAAAATATTGAAGATTTCAGAAAATCCCAACTGTAGAATTATAGAGAATTAGCTAAAGTTTCTTTGAAGTCATTCAGTTCAAAGAAATAGGTCACTCAATTTTACACCAGCCTTTTTAAAGATTTGGAACCTATGCTGCCCTAAGAAACTTTCAGACCCATGGCCTGATCAACGTTCTTACAAAAACATGTATTGAGGTCAGAAAAAAGCTTCTTACAAACGTGAATCTATTTTGTCGTAATTTTTGTTTCGCTGATAAAATACAAGCAGTTTCGATGTTTTGACAGTGCTAAAGACCTGAATAATTAATAATAGTGATGAATCATCAACGATTTCTAACTATTTCAATTCAATACTTAGATTATTTCAATAATAATCGCATTTCCTTGATATTATGTTTCAGCATGATCTCGGGAGGACGGCATGTGAATTGTGCATGCTTCAAAATCCGTTGAGCTTCTGATGTCATTGAGGTGGTGCAAGAATAAAAGATGTTCTTAAAAGCCCTTAAAATCTATGCTTCAAGACCAAAACATTAAAACCAAAATTCTAGCCTTTACTATCAAATTAATTGGGATCAGCAGATGCTAAATTTCGACTGATTTGAAGATTAACTTGGTCAACATTCTAATTCTGAAGTATTCCAGCTGATGTAACAAGGACAGCTTTTGTAAGACAATAGCATGAGTTGCTTTTGATTGACACTGCAATTCAAAGCGATTAGCGATCGCAGACAGAGGAAATTCTCTCAACCAGCAATTCAAAACAAACAAAAGCCGCAAAATTTTCTCTGAAACCCAGGTAGCTAGCTCGCTCGTTGTGCATTCCGGAAGTTGTTTTCAGCATAGATCGAAAGAAGAAGGATATATCTACACATCTACCTCGGATATTTTGGTTCAAAAGCCGATTGAGAGCCGACTCAATTCTCTTACTTTTGTGGGTATAATTAAAACACTGCTCAGCTTCTGAACCAAAGAAGCAAAATGCCCGAGGTAGCTGTGCAGAGATATCCTTCTTCTTTCGAATTATCAGAAAAATCGAAAAAATTAAAAATTCAGGAGACCCGTGGTTCGAATCCCGGCAGTGGTAATTTTTAATTTTCTCGATTTTTCTGATAATTCAAAAATGTTTCTGTTTGCACCCAAAAAAGGAGAAATCCTGGTTGCTCGCTAGCTATTGAGTACTTCTTCTTTCGATATATGCTCATGTTTTCTCTTTAAAACAATTTATGGAATGCACAACGAGCGCGCTAGCTACATGGGTTTTAGAGAAACTTTTGCGGCTTTGCTTCTTTTGAATTACTGGTTGAGAGAATTTCCTTTCGTCTGCAGTCGCTAATCGCTTTGATTCAGGTGTCGATAAAAGCATCTCATGCTATTGTGTTACAAGACACGTTTCCCCAACGATCACATAATCGGAATTAGATCAAACTGATTTACAGCCGTCTTTAAGGTAAAAGCGTGTCACTTGCTGGGGTCCTCAACCCCACATCCTTCATACCAAAGAAGAATTATCAGGTTCCAACAGAAAACAAACAAATTATCCTACTTCGAACGGATTGTATATTTTTATTGACGTTCTGACATTAGACTCATCATTTTCGTGCAATTTCGCTTCTCTGAACTTATATGTCACATATGTCACTACAACTACGACTCATTTCCAAACTCATCCAGAAATGGATTAGCCTCGCTATGCTTCAACGTTATAATACGCCTCGCTGCAGAGACAACAGAAATGAGTGAGTCTATATTAGCTTAGCCTGCTATCAAAACACGAGGAACGTGAAGATTGGCCTACCTTAGTTTTTGTCCGCTATGGTCTAATGCCAAAAAATCTTCGTAATGTACCTCCAGTCCTTTGTTGACTAAAGCATGCTTAGCATCAATTAAATGTTGAAAGCACAATATTTGTTCTTCGTCTGTGTTCATCTGAGTGGTGGCGGGTCAGCTGCATCGCTTGCAGTGTGACTTGACAATTTCGATAATACGAGTGCAAATGAACACAGAAGAAGAACAAACATGGTGTTTTCAACTTTTAATTAATGGTAAGCATGCTTTAGTCAACAAAGGAATGGAGCTATGTTGCGAAGGTTGTTGACTTTTGGGCATTAGGCCATAACGGACAAAACCTAACGTAGGCCAACATTTGATCTTCATGTTGCTCGTGATCAAAGATGCAAATTTGTTATGAAGCAGCAAGAATATATAGGGTGTCCCTGTAGCGTGAGGAAGGGGCAAAAAATGAATTGATAAAAATAGGGGAGGAACAAAGTAAAGGAAGTTCAAGAATACGAGAATTTTATTGTAAATGAGTAAATTGTTGGTTACGACCCACAGTACAAAGAATTCCATGTTCAAAAATAGTCCACTTTCCAGCGGTTTTGTAAAAGAAATACTAAAAAACTAAAGGCAGGAAAAAGTACAATGTGCTTTTATATGACATTATGGCGGTGTGCAACTATTCCCGGTGGGACAACACAAAAGAAACCAGACTTGTTATTCAACAAAGTGTTTACGAAGGGACATTTGGTGAATGACTTACTCTCCTCCGCCGGTTTCTTGTGAAAAAAATTACGGACCACGGAACCATGGACTACAGAACTACGGAGCCAAGAATTATGGACTAAGGAACTAGAAACCGGCTGAGGAGAGTATGAATGACTACAATCATATAGTCGTTAAAATGAGAATAGTTTTTCTGCTACTAAGTAGGTCCAAATGTTTCGTGACTATGACAAATCAAATAAAGAGGCCTTCTCGAGGTCAAAAGAGATTGAGATCTTAATTAATTAACCAGTTGTCTTGGTTATTATCATGACCTACCAGTCAAAGTTAGAATATGATTTCGTGGTGCTCCCCCGATGAGAATCATCCTCTGATTTCAATAAGGGACTGCTGAGTGCCTTAATATGGAAAGATGAAAACTTGAGATATCCAACAGCCGAGGAATAATTAATAAGACATCTTTTTCATTGCAAAAGGACGGAAACTGAGCTGATGATTTCATTATTAGCACTAGGAAATGATAACAAGAAATTTCTGTCATAATAGACAAAATTCAAAAGTCTAAAAGCAAAAATGACAGGTTCTCGCAAATGAAGAAAATTTCGGATCATTTCTGTGGATTGTTTGACGAATTGTCCAACCAAGTCATGAATAAAAATTCACCGTTAAGGCTATGGAACGTTATGAATGCACGCCGGGAACTGAATTGAAAGACGGCTCAGCGGGGATGGCACAGTGGTAGCATGCTTGACTACCAATCTGAAGGTTGGTAGTTCGAGTCCTCGCCCTGCCGAACCTGCTACGTAAAACGAGGAGAGTCACCAACTCTCTGTAACTCACGAGGTGTGGTCACGCCGAGAGGAAGGACCATGAAGCTGCTTCGATAAGCTTAGCTATTCAGCGTCCTCAAACCACCTTCGGATGCTATAACACCTTCGGATGCTAGGTAGAAATGTAGAAAAAAAACAGGTATTGAAAGATTCTTGCATTCTAAGAAATTTTTTTAACACAACTTTATGGATAAGATTTTGATAAGATGGTTAAGTTTGGATTTATGGTTAATAGTCCACATTCAGTGAGTAAGCCAGTCAGTATGTCAGTCAGCCAGTAAGTCACTCAATCAATACATCAATCCTCCATTCATTTATTGACATAAAGGAAAACTATGATTGTTGCTACTCAATTTGTTTACCCTGCAATGCCTTGGAAAATGAAACCCATTGCCCTTGCATATAACGAACCCTCTCAACAGTCAACTCCAAGTTCTGGCCAATAAAATCTTTTCAATGTTAAATCCCTTCTTGTGACGCAAAAAGGAATGACTTTTGAAATGGATTTTACCTAATTCATAAGAGGATAATTATATCTCAAATAGAAGGGAAACTGCAGTAATTTGCCAGACAGGAGAACAAGTGCAATGAAGCAGTCTTTGCACTGAGGGCAGCCATGCAGTCGATACAAAATCGATACTTTCCCATTATAGAGGAACACATTTATAGAGCAGAATTATAGCGAAGTAGATTTTTTTAATAAATATATATATACATATGCTCATAATATTTACAATGTATCCAAACTGCAAATACAATCTACACACAATCACACACAATTATACAACGATGTCACAGGGAGCATGGATTTTCACAACAACCCTGCGGCCATTGAAAGACATTCGGGGAATTTCAATGAATATCGAGATATGCATGAGAAATAGCGAAGTAGCTAAGGCGTCCTTAAAGCCATACAGTTCAACTAAATAGGTCATAGAATTTTAAACCTTCCCTTTTTAAAGATTTGGAACCTATATTTTGGTTTACTAAACAGACCGTATTACATGTAATTTAGACTTGTTCCGAGTCAATTTCTTTTCTTCGTCAGTGATTCTTCGTTACCTCTATAAATTACTAACGAAGAATCACTGAAGAAGAAAAGAAATAGACTTGGAGCAAGGCTGTATGTTATTCGCTGATAAATCATATTCACGTCATAACCCTCCAGCTCAAGAAAACAACAATACTTTACAGAATTACTTGTTCGGGATACGAACAGACTAAGTTCTAAGCCTCCAGGAATCCCCCAAAAAGGGCTCGAGATCGCATGCGCAGTAACCATTTACTTCACTTACGTAATATGCAAATTAGCTTGACCGTTGAGAACAAGGGAAGAAACAAAAGCAGCGATGCGCATGACAACTTGAGCCCCAACGTCGATTCGCCCTCAACAAAGCTGAAACACAATGTATCAAGACAATAGGGTCATCACTTTATCTCCCCGACAAATTACACTCTTTTTTTCATAAGAATACTATAAATTTGTCCAGCCTCAATATTCTTAAGAAATTTTCGTTTTGAGCCTGAACATATTCTTAAAGTATTCTTGTTTTTTCAAATCTGATATGGTTTCAGGGGAACATATTTAAAAGAAATGTCATGTCATTACGTGGAAATGGTCGAACGAAAGGAAAATTTAAGCAATTATAACTATAGTTTCAAACAAACTTTTGAAAAAATGAGATATGTCAGTCATGCGATTCTTTGTTATGAACATCGCAAAACAGGCAACTGCTGAAAAATAAGACACAAATATGCGAGCTGAGGCTGAGCAATATTCTTATAATATTCTTAAAATTTGGATGATTCTGAGCCTGAATGTTCTTATAAACAATATTCTTATAAAAAAAAAGAGTCTATTGATGATGTTGACAGAAACTTGCCGTACTGTTCTCTAATGCCAAAACTTCGCTTTACAAGATGCCTCAAATGCCTGGTGAGACATTAGCATCACATTATTCATCAATAACCCATATCTATCTCATAACTCTCAAGCTCAAAAACAAAATACTACTTGCAAAAATGATTGATAATGTAAACAGAAAATTCATTGCCCTTTTCTGATGCCTGAAAGAATAAGACTCCTGAAGCACCTATTGCCTCCACTGTCAGGTAAATCTGAGTATGGTAAGTTGTCTACCACTGACTTATATCTTAATTTTAATTTTCAAGATCTTTACAGAAATTCTTGACAAAGTAAACAGAAATCTATAATTCCTTCCTTTGATGCAAAACTTCGATTTGAAAGTCACTTATGTGTCGGGTAAGTCAAATAACAGTTGATCATTCACCAATAGTTCATCCTTAAATCATAAATTTCAAGACCAAGAACTCAAAATTGTTTCATGAAATTATTAGCCAATAAGTGCTACTTACAAGTACTCTCCAGACCACGAAATCAATCTTTCTTTATAGAACTTATTGATGGAGAAAACAGAAACTTACATTCCTATTTTCTGTTGCCAAAATATGACTTTATAAAATGCCTGAAAGGCCGGGTCACACAAATGAGAGCTGGTTATTCACTAAGAGGTTATACTCACATCATAAATTCGATCAAGAACACAATTAAACTTCGTGAAAATTATCGATACTGTCAACAGAAACGTACAGTCCCCTTCTATGATGCAAAAACTTGGCTTTACAAGATACTGGAGAAGTCGGGTCACAAAAATGAGAGGAGGTTATTGACTAATGGGTTATACCACCAAAACTTCTATCAAGAACACCATACAATAGTCATGAAAATCATCGACAATGTCAATAGAAACTTATATTCCCATGTTCGGTTGCCACAACTTGGCTTTACAAGATACCTGGAAGGCCGGGTCAAACAAATAAGAGAAGTTCATTTACTAATGGGTTATACCACCAAAACTTCCATCAAGAACACCATACAATAGTCATGAAAATCATCGACTATGGCAATAGAAACTTATATTCCCATTTTCGATTGCCAAAACTTAGCTTTACAAGATACCTGAAAGGCCGGGTCACACAAATGAGAGAAGGTTATTTGCTAATAGGTTATACTCACATCATAGCTTCCNCGACAATGTCAATAGAAACTTATATTCCCATGTTCGGTTGCCACAACTTGGCTTTACAAGATACCTGGAAGGCCGGGTCAAACAAATAAGAGAAGTTCATTTACTAATGGGTTATACCACCAAAACTTCCATCAAGAACACCATACAATAGTCATGAAAATCATCGACTATGGCAATAGAAACTTATATTCCCATTTTCGATTGCCAAAACTTAGCTTTACAAGATACCTGAAAGGCCGGGTCACACAAATGAGAGAAGGTTATTTGCTAATAGGTTATACTCACATCATAGCTTCCAGCAAGAACACAACTAAACTTCATGACAATTATCGATAATGTCAACAGAAACTTACAGTGCCCTTCTGTGATGCCAAAACTTGTGTATACAACTCTTAATGCCACTCCCATGCAATTGAATTCATCAACAACTTAAAACGCCGCTTGAAATATCGGCATGAATAATACGTAAATAGGCCTGACCTAAATGACTCGCTTTCTCCTTATCAAAAGAAATTTTTGAGTGAATTTTTCAAACGGTCAAACACCTGCTCTACGTTCTATTGTTCATTGTATAAATGCCCTTATCCTCATCATTTTACAGTCAACTACCTTTCGTTAACTAATTCTGGCCAGACATATAAATATTCATGAATCTAGAAGCTGGAATACAGTCTTCAACTGAAGTAGAATGTCAGTATCGCCAGTATCCTCAGTTTAGACACATGAGTACGAAAGATCGTTTCATTTGTCAATGCAGAATGATGACGACAAACTATGTCCACTGATAACAAGTTTTTACTGAGAACTGTCTAATAGCATCATACGATCTAAAAAATTCACTGAACTCAGCCCAAAACGTACAACCTCTATGATTTGTTTTGCTTTGTTTTTAATTCAAAGTCCCGTCCTTCTTAGACTAATATTATTGTTCACTCATTAAGGTACTCAATGTGTTGTGCTTACTTCCTCAGTCAGTAGCTGCTTGAAGTATACAAGTTTCCTTGTACTAGGTTGTTGATGGAAAAATGAAAATCGGAATCTGAAAATCAATTGGCGCAACTACCAGACAAGTAAAAAAATGATGCATATGTTGGACGATCGAAGAAACTATTCTTATTGACCAAAATCGACCATTTTTGCCTCAGTCTATCGATAAAAGTCTAAATTAGACGAAGAGACCAAATTGAGGAGTATATTTGAAATTGAAAATTATGTTAGCCCTGTAAATAACTGAACAGCTTCAAATTTACTGCATGTTATCCATCCAACCACATCATGCGATCTCTCTTTCATATCGTACTGGACAACCTCTGCCTGAGCAACCCCTAGACTACTGCACAGACGTTCTCCAAGGTGAGCACTGTACTTTCCAGGAAATGTGCGCATTGTATGGACTTTCCTTATTTCAAAGCTCATTAGCAGAGATAAAGAGTTGGTCAATTCATCGTCACAAGTGATCAATCACGTTAATGAGCGTGACTGACTTACTTTCTCTCCTACTTTCTTACCGACTCTGACATAGAAGCCACCCCTAAGATTATAAAGTGAACTTTGTAATCAAAATGGAAATTCTTATGCAAAACCAAGAAAATTTACACACTATGGGCTGATACAAGTTTCTTATCAAAAATGCGTATCCTTTGCATCGCTTTTCAAAGTCTGATATACAAGCAATTATCTCATTTTCCCTCGCTGCTAATAAAATTAATCTTTACAAACAACAATATGATCAACGTTACCCTAACCCGTTTGCGATGTTGGCAGTGACACGAGGACAGTTGTTGTCAGCATAGGTTCCAAATCTTTAACTCGGCGTAAAAAGGTGGGTGTAAAATTCAATGACCTATTTCTTCCGATTAAATGGCTTGAAAGAAACTTTAGATACTTATCTATAATTCTACCGTTGGACTTTTCAAAACTTTTGAATATTTTTCAAGATCGCAGCGTATCTTACATTTCAACTCATTTGAAGATGTGACGTCATCAAATTTCCAAATCATAAACCAGATGAGTGACAGACTTTTGCTTGAGGCCATATTGTAGGCATTCATAAACTATGGTTTTCTTCAAAATTATGTCAAACAGTTTAGAAATTACGATAGTTTTAAGTTTTTTTGAAAATTTTTCTCAAATTCTTCAAAAAGGAGAAAAGCACGCTAACTCTGAAAATGTTGAAGATTTCAGAAATGTCCAACGGTAGAAATATAGATAAATAGCTAAACTTTCTTTGAAGTCATTCACTTCAAAGAAATAGGTTACTGAATTTTACACCAGCCTTTTCAAAGATTTGGAACCTATGTTGTTGTTGTCGTTGTTATTCTCATGGCGGGGGTTCTGACTGTTCATCATCATCGCCAATGTTAGCCCGACGTCCAACGCAAAACCGGCTAATGCATCTATCCGTAAAAATCGTTTATAAATAGCGTAGCATTTCGTAATTGTATATTTAGTTATATGTTCTTCATGTAAAGGCTGGAAGACAGTCATGATCTTTCTCTCCTCTTTATTATTATCATCATCAACAATATAATTATTAGCATTCTCAATTTCTTTATAATTGGATTGCAATAAAAGACAGCTAAAAACGTAGCAAATTAAAGAGAATCAACGGAGATAAAAGCCCCGCGCGGAAGGAGTCTGGGTATTCTATTATTAGCCTATTGTATTTGATGATTTCGAGACGACCATGGATATTGTTTAGCAAGAGGAACAATAACATGCGTAGGAGTTTTCAATGGCCTATTTATAGATGACCTCCTCTTAGCTCCGTTCATTCACTTTAATTCCAACGTCGGTATCACCCTTGTAGTGTTGCATAGCAGTTTGTAGGTAGTGTCTTAGGTCATTCGTTATTGTAAACTTTTCATATTGAATATAAAGAAAAGAATCAAAGCGCGTCTTTAGATCAGTGGGAGGTTCAAAAACTTAAACTCGAATCCCTACGTTTAGCTGAAGCCGAACTATAATATCTAATAACTTTGATCTCATTTCGGGCCGCCAATGCAAAGAGAAATTCTGCAAATACTCGACTATTTTACTCTGAGCCTCTAAAAGTATGATTCGCAAAAGTAGGTTGCGATTAAGCTAATCGTATCATTCGGAGATCTTTAAGTACGAAAATAGCACCGCAAGAATACGAAACAATTTAGTGATCGAGTTTAGCGGCAGATGTAGCGACCATTTAGCTATTCTGCAAGAGTCTGGGTTGAGCAACATTCGAATGCTCAATTTCTACGTATATCAATGATTCCAGTAATAACAATGATTTTCTTAAAACTATACAGAAAGGCTGCCTGCTTAAACTCTCCTGACAGGCTATTCTATAGTTTTGAAACTCTATCTGGCCATTTCATTTGTTGACTGGTAACATCAAGTCGGTCCCCGGTCCGCGAAGGCCATAAGATGAGCAGAGTAAAGTTCGGGTGAAGAGGTCGCAAAGGTTTGTGGAGCCAGCTCTTTTAAGGACTTGGAAAGGTCTATTACACGCTGACTTCTACGAAGACCGAGTTTCATTCATCATATATAAAAATCACGCCGTCTGGAAGTCTACAAATAACTTCATAATCGATTAATAACTATGCAATCTTTCGCTTTCACCCAGCCCTAGGTCCACGCCCAATAGTAAGTCCATGGCAGATGTGCTAAATATAGCGCTTTCCATGGCTTGTGATAAATCGATCCCCCAACCCACACTTAGGTGTTACTTTCTACGGCGTTGGAAGTATGTTTGGATTGATATCATCAGTTTTTGCTATTAATATGCATCGCCGCACGTTTCGCAGTTATTTGAATCAGTTTACGAAATGTTCGAAGAGATAATCAGGATTGAAAGCGAGAGGAACAGCAGGCAAAGCAATGTACAGTTAAGTCAAAAGCCGCTATCAAACGAAAGCTGGAAATCAATTCAGCCTACTGATGGCGATTGAAGTTGCTAGTAGCAATTTCACCACCCAGTGAACTATCGTTGTCTTTGGATCCGTGTGGGCTTGAAGCCACGAGCTACAGCCACCCAAAACATATGGTACATGACTGATAAAAAACACAAATGAAATGCACAATTGAGTCAAAAGCTGTTATCAAACAATAGCAGGAAATCAATCTATTATCGACGTTGCCAGTGGTAATTCCACCCAGTGGAGTCTCACTTTCTCTGCATGTCAGTGGGCTTGAATCTATGAGCTTCAACCACCCTAAGAGTCCCCATAGTTTATTTTCCAATTTATTTCAAAATATCGAGGAGCCCCTGCCATATGGTGACTTGATTATTTTTAAGGCCTCAGTGCGGGTGAAAGTGAAGTTGCAGCTGTTAACGCTAAGCGTTGGAGTCGCAGAAGTAGAAAAGACTCCTTGACCCCTTTTCATCACTCTTATGAAGTGTTGGTGAGACTCGGACCCCGTCAACCTGACAGCTCTAGCTGCAAGGTCAGTGGATCACATGACAGCAAAGTTGAAGGTGAAGCTGCGATTTTTAGCGCCAAGCGCTAGGATCGCAGAAGTAGAAAAGGCCTAATCGAGTCCGCGACCCCTTTTCATCACTCTTATGAAGTGTTGGTGAGACTCGGGCCCCGTCAACCTGACAGCTCTAGCTGCAAAGTCAGTGGATCACATCACAGCAAAGTTGAAGGTGAAGTTGAGGTTTTTAGCGCCAAGCACTAGGATCACAGGAGTAGAAAAGGCCTAATCGAGTCCGCGACCACTTGTCATGACGCTCAAATGGTGGGGTTCTACCTGGGATCGAACCCTGTCCACCTGACTGTTCTGGCTGCAATGTCAAAGGATTACACCACAGCGCCACAACCCTTTCTATAGCTTGAAAGCATATGCTCCAAATCGTTAACAAAGGTGCTGTAAAAATCAAGGCATAAAAGAAATATAAGTTATTTGCTTGTGCGTGCGGCTATATCGAGCAATGAATACACAAAGTAACTTTAAAAACAGTATATATCCTGGAGCTTATAAGACGAAACGTTTCGGGCTTGAACCTAGCCTCACTACACAATGACCCTCAACGTACGCTCATCTTATTGAAGTGAATTGATGTTGTTGTTGTCGCTTCAGCGAGGATAGGTTTTACTATAGCTTTTTTGCAGCGTAGCACTTCAGGAAAACCACTTTTTTGCGGCGTTTTAGAGTCGGTGGTTTTGAGAAAAAAATAGCAAGTGATTTAGGCCATGTCCGTTTCTGGAAGCGTATGGCCATGAGTCGTAGTTATATCGTCCATCAGTCTATGAACAGCAATAACTACCAACATGAAATCAGTCTAGCTTGAACCTTCATCTGATAACAAAGTTCACCGTAGAATTAAAGGTAAGCACCTGAAGTTCATTTCATGCCATTTAATTCAGATATAAGAGTACTGACCATTTATACCACCCTCTTCCTATTTTTATCATATGGTGCTCTATTGGGCAATATCAGGTACCTTTTTAATGAAAATAGAAGTCACTCCATTGCAACGTAAAATCAAAATGCAAGGACGTTTGATATGGACTTTAAAAATCTATGTCACTGATTGCACTTAACTTTTCATTCATTTCATTCATTTTCATTTTTATTTATTAGGCACGGTAGCCCCGTCAGTCCATAACAAATGCGAAATCAGTGCGCTCTCACTAACATTCGTCTTCAATATTAGTGTTCGCATCACGCTCACCTTAAATGTGTTTATGTACTGTTTCTATATTGGCCACAGATGAGATGTGCTCAAACACACCTTCTGTGGTATCGTCCTATGTCTTGTGCTGTGTCCTTGCAGTAAAACTGTTACATTGTTATATTGTAGTAATGTAGTAATTCTTTGTATGGTAGTACTGTATATTGTAGTAATGTACTATTATGTTAACACTGGTTTGTACAAAAAATAATTATAACAAATCGAGGCCGTGATTCCATCCAGATTCGAGGCCGTTATTCCATCACAATTCGACTGATGAATGCATATCACAGGGCCAGCCTTCTCATAGTTTCATTTTGTTTCAGACACGAGCCCTTTCCACAACAGACGAAGAAGAAAAAATCATCTGAACAAATAAGTCACCTTTACCTGGTGTGAAGACGGGATGTAAAATATTTTCGAAGTAAAATTCGTTTGATTTGCCAGTCTTGTTGTCCGGCTTTCTCGACGATTTTCGAAAACAATTTGTTGTCAACAAGGAAAAGTCCACCTCTGAATTAACATTTGAAGAACGACTGTCAGACGACTTGACCGTTCAGACGAATTGTTGGTCTTCCAGCGTGAAAAGTCTACTGTCGTTGCAGAAAATGCTAGATGGACAATTGGACAAGTCATTTAGTCATTTTGCCCTACTACCTTAGGTATAACGATCGAGATTCAGACAACTCACATGAGCTGATACCTCCAGATGCACCTGCCTTGCTTACCTATAATCCCTACGAGCAATCTGTTGATTTGATTAAGAAACTTACACAAGCCTGATGTAATCCGTGATCGTAATCGATACCATACAGCTGTTTTACGATAAGATTATCTTTAATCCTTTCGTTATGTTTACGTTATTTCCATCAGATTTTCATATTTTTCTTCATTCAGCACATTGAATCTCAATGCATGCAGATTGCATGATGCCTGTAGTACGATAACAATGGACATAGTAGGGCATTTACAATTCGGTCGTTTTTGCTCTGTTGCGCATATATTTGTTCTGAACTGAAGACTTTGCGAACCATGGAATGGAGAAACGATGGAGCGGAATAACGAAACGACAGAAGAAAACGATGAAACCACGACACAGGAGCATCTATCCATAAAGTTTGTGACCTTCTGGCGGAGGTGCAGCTCAGACAGGATACGAGTGGAGGAGACTGCCATTCAGCCTGAACTGTACAGAGTAACCTCCACTGTACTGATGCTAGCCTCGCACAGAACTGATGTTATCCCTGCACTATATCGAACAGCCTCCACTGTACTGAACAGCATCTGCTGTACTCCACAAACAGTACCCGGGCTGATTGTGTTCATCGCAACATTAATCAACAGTTAAAACTCAAAACTAAATTCATGACTAAAAATAGATCAACACAAGGCAAATGTACATTGAGTATCTTTGTATAAATCCAAACAGTATCAAGCAGTCATGAGGAGTATGGATATCCATAGCAATTGGTCTTTCTTCAGTAATCTATTTTGAGTGGGCTGGAATATCTCTAGCTACTTAAAGTCAATTTAAGCCCACTATGCATGCCGCATCCAGGCATGGGACCCCTAGTTCAACGTCCCTTCCAAAGGACGGCCAGGTGAGTTGCGAGGGCAGGCCTCTGAGAGGTCACCCATCTGGAGTTTTACCTCACTCGATCGAGCTTAACTTCAGTCACCTGACGGAAACTGTATAAGCCGCCCGGCCACTCACCCCACCCCGCTCGGTCTGGCTTTTCTCTAGCCATAACCATAACACACCAAATGTGTCGCTCTAACGGTTCCGGATTCCATCCCGTTGCTTCGTCATTCCGCAAATTACAGACTTACGACTTTTGTTCAGGCTCACTATGAGCAGAAAGTAAAACGAGGAAGCTTTGCAATACAACCGTTTCAGTCAAGTATGAATCATGGACTTATTTTGCAGTCTGTATATTAATAGTTTTTAATCCATGCTAATCTCCTAATTCTGCTATAATCCATGCAATATTGGTTTCGCAATTTGAAGATCTAGTTTCGAAATCGATTGAAGAATTCTACCAGCTGCAAGTTTGTAATTTCCCCAGATTGTGACTAAAATCACTCAGTAAAACATATAAATTTGCATCATATTGATCAGTATTAATCACCATTTGCTCAAGCACTCCTTCAGCCAATTCATCAATATACAAGTACGATAGATTCTAAATCAGTAAATCACCACCAATCAATCAATCAATCAATCAATCAATCAATAAATCAATGCATCGATAAACAATTCAACCAAGAAGCAAACACGGCAACGAACAAGGCAATCAGACAATCAATTAATCAAATCACTAATCACTGGTACTATCACTCATCAAACTGGCACATACTATAAATAGCCAGTCGATTTCATCAGACCGCAGCTAGTGATTTGACCAACTTTCCAATTGTGAAACAACAATTGCAAATAAGACTTCTAAAACTGCCACTAAAGATTAGAATCCATACACTCTAATGGAATCTCTGGTTATTCAACTATATCTCCCACAAGCACTATTCAACTTGCCATTGCGAACCTACGTCGAACTAAGCTGCCTGAAAAGATATTGTGATTTTGGACAACCTACAAGAAATCACACGCAAGAACTTCTGCTACTGTAATTCACTGTGAAAATCGCTGTGTTGGCTTAAAACTGCTTTCAAATAGTATTAGTGAATAAACATTAATCTCCCAGTATCATAAAGCACTGTGATAATACGAAGCCCTGCATTTACTACTACTACTATTACTACTGTTACTTATTTACTTATTTAATTGCTGGTATTGTTGCTACAACTATCCTTTCGTGAAGGAGCTGGATTATTATATCTTAGAACAACACAAAGAAATTAACCATCTCTTGAACATATTAAGCTGAGTTCACCCATCATAAAAAACTTGCTATGCACTTGTACCTCATAGCATACTAGTAGTTTATAAAGCGAAAATAAAGCTTTGGCCAAACAGGTAAACAATGTTCGCCAAACATGTGAGATTCGTTTGCCCGTTTGGCCACGCCACAAAACATTACTTGTCAAAATATTAGTACAGAATGCTTTTGAATTTCGTCAAAAACATTTCCCAAAAGATTCTGCTCGCTGAACATTATTTGCAACGTAGCCAAACGGGAAACCATCGCTTAGCAAGCAAATCCAAAATGCTCGGAAAAACAATGGTTGCTGTTTGGCCAAGAATTCAACTTGCAAGGATCGTAAAAAAAACAAAAATATAAACAATCTCTTACGTGTCGATAAGAATTTCACCCTCTTCAACTTGCATTCTTTGTCGTGCCTCCATTTCTTCTTCCTCCTGAAGCAAGAGCATTATAACAATTAGCTTTCAAAACCAGACAAGTCTTCACACACCTTCTTTGAAATGCTTTGAAACGATAATGATAATGAAAGCAAGTGAACACATTTCGTAATGCTGGATGTCCTCATTGTCTTTTCGATCAGAAATCTACATGATCTTTATCTGATCGCGCAGAATTGAAAGAAAAGGAACGATTCTTGTTATACCATTGGCAATGGTTTAAAGAACGAGGAATAGACGCACAGCAAAGACAAAGGATCTATAGCCCTATATCGCCTAGTTTCTACAGATTATCACATTCTCTTATTTGTTTTCACCAAACGATACTCGATGTTATCGCTATCTTTTGGCAGTCGCAGTCACTTATTCGAAGCTCTTTATCATGCGCTGATGTTTGCTATGCAGAAGATACACACCATTGTCGTAATATTTTGGCACTTGCCAATTTGAAGCGCCTTGTCACACTCTAATTAGTTCCGTCCAAAAGCTACACAGTGTTGCAGAACTTCTTCGGCGATCGCTAACTCAAAGCTCCTTGTCACATTGTAATTGCTATGTAAAAGATTAAAAGTTTTATTATAATCTTTTGGAGCTCGCTAACTCGAAGCTCTTATCACACGCTGATTTGTGTAACACTAAGACATATGATGTTGCCGTAATGTGTAGGTAGAGACGAACACGAAGTTAGTTTCATCTAGTTAGTTTCATCTAGAAGGTATTCAGCGTTATTGCGTTTTTCGAAGCCACTAGCTCGAAGCAATTTCGATGTTCTTCTCACACTCTGCTTTGTGTAACACTGAAGGCAGACAATGTTTGCGCAATTTTTGGTAGGCACTAGCTCGAATTACTTTATCACAGTCTAGTTAGTTTCATCTAGAAGGTATTCAGCGTTATTGTGTTTTTGGAAGCCATTAGCTCGAAGCATTTTCGATGTTCTTCATACTCTACTTTGTGCAACACTGAAGGTAGACAGTGTTTGCGCAATTTTTGGAAGCCACTAGCTCGAGGTACTTTATCACGCTCTAGTTAGTTTCGTCCAGAAGATATTCCATGTTGTCGTTGCTTTTTCACAGCCAACAGCTCGAAGCATTTCACCTTGCTCTTATCATATCTCTGATTTGTACCGTGCAGAAGATTAATCTCCCAACCGAACAAAACCATTGTTGTATTGCATCACATGCCTTGTGATAGCATGCGATTATGCACTATGAGTCTGCAAACAATCTGAATGAGATAGCCTGTAGATAAGCGAAGTGATAAAAACAACAACACAGCGTTCATTTTGCAATCCCATGTCCTTTGCAAGGATAATGCGGCAAATAGGCAAAGCAATTATTCTTCCAGGCACAGTTTGATATTCGCATCAAAATAAAGTTGTTGTTGTTTTTCTGAACAACTTAAGCAAAATAACAGCTATTCAGAGCCCTGTTGGTTGTTTATCAAGGAGCGGCATGTTCGTTTCTCGATTCCACGCCTGCCTTTCTTCAGTTTTGCTTCTAAATAGACTCAGTTAGTTTTTTAGCTGTATGCAATAACTTCATGCGCAAATAAAACAAAATAAAATCATAAAATTCAATCTAATGGAAAATGGAAGAATTCCAATTTTGTAAAACAAAAAATTCCGGCCTGACAAGACAAAGTGATTTGTGAGCATTACAATGAAATTTTACACCTCGAACAACCATAAGAATTGCAATCGCATTGTAATGTGGGGACCAAATCTTTTGTTTTGACATTTACCTCAAAGACCAAACTTATCTTGGAGACTTCTCATCTAAAATGTATTCATATACGCCTGAAGAGCTCCGTCAGTCAGCAAAAGACTGATTTCGTCTTAAGTGAATCAAAACTGAGATAATTTTGAACGAGGAAGGGGTTTTTTAAGCAATGTCTTGTCTCCTTGTTGCCGAAATTTCGAAGAAAATTTGCCAATTAAACCATAGACATTCAGCAAAATTATCGATAGTCTTTCAAGCTAACACTGCCATGCTGCTTCACATAAAAAGTTAAAAACTACAGTCGACTTGGAGTTCTTACATTTAAATTTAGAATATATTATACCACATCACACCAAACATCATATGTATATTTATATCATTCACATTTATTTTCAACACTCAAAAATATCCAACACTCTTTTTGACAATCTGGTAAAAAGCAACAGAAATGAAATATCAAATATGAGTATACCCTCGAGCACCGAATAATCGCCCCCCCCCGTTTATTAATTTACAAAGAGCTTTCCAAACCCCCACTGTTATTCCAACCCCCTTTTTTATTCATAACTTTTGACTAAATGTAACAAAAGGAACGTGTTTACCTAAGACAATGACTATTTTCAAATTTTCCAACCTCCCTCCCCCCACGATTGTTCCAGCCCCCGATTATTATCATATCGAGCCATTTCCAACCCTTCCGATTATTCTGACCCCCTCCCCCCCATTTATTCGGTAGTCGAGAGTAAAGAACGATATTGCAAAGGGATGCAATTAGACCACTGAAAAGCTAAATGTTTTAATCCTCAGTTCTGCTTCCTGGCAACCATTTGCGTGATATGAAGAAAAGAGAAGACACACATGCGAACATCTTTGAATGTAAAAGGACATGAACAAGAACGCGAATGTCACGAGCACGAAGATTTAAGTAAACACCTAACGAGTAAACAAACAATATTTAAGGGGAATAGGCATACTTAAAGCCTGGTGCGGGCCACATTTAAAAACAGCTGATTGTATTTGACGATCGTGGCACTTGGAGTTTCATTGTCTCGCTAAGACAGAAAATGGTGTGTGTGTAGGCATTTTCTTTAGCTCATTTATTAGCGCCAAACTTAACTATTCCCCATAATTAAACAGCACTAGCCCCAAAAAACGATCTACAAGGAACACAACATTGTCGACCATCTGTTCTGACAGTTCGCTGGTGCCAGAGAGAATTCCCATTGCACCAAAATGAATTTGCATACAGTAAGAACGTGCCCATCTTTTCATACTGATATTTCAAAACTCTGAATGACATGTTACTGTCGAACTGATAACATGTTTGCCTCCCGTTTGCTAATTCTCCGATTTTCCGACTGATGTCAACTGACTGATTGCACAGTATTATGCTTCAAGCAATATACGAAAACGATAGTATCTTTCATTTGCTCAAGTATCAATTTAAATTTGTTGCTATCGAAAAGAGTCTGATCATAAGTTTCTGTTTCCAGTAATTAGACTAAAATATGATAAATTAAAGACTTGGTTTCAATATCATTTACCTATCTTACTGTGAAACCTCGATTTAACCCCTGAGGTTGAAATGTCTAGAATTCGAGGGTTGGGCCATAGTTGTGATGACAGTGGAAGCACATATCAGAAATAACTTGTGCAAGTGCACTTCAAAAGGCATATATGCCGGTATATACATATATTTGCAAGTGATTATATCTTTCATAAAAGTATACAGTAATATTTATACATATTTGAACACATTTTAAAGTTAATTGCCTTTTACAGATGTCGCAGTTTTGTCGATAATATTTGTTGTAGAGCTGCTATTATTATTATCATCATTATTAGCTAATTTTGTGGATCATGCATCAATAATGACATTGTACGAATTACAAACAAAACATGGTAAGTAACCTGCCTTGAAAATGACAACTTAGAGAAGTTGTTTTCATAATACTTAGGCGTTTCCTTCTAAAATCTCGGTCTACCCTGAAGGGGCCAGAGGGCTCAACTGTCTAGATTTTTAAAGTTGGATTACAGAGCTAAATGAAATTTTGCAGAGCGAAAATGAACATTAACATACCCAGCAAGAACGTACAAAAACATCTTAGAGATATGAGAAATAACAACCTACCTTAACGTATTTTTCATAAAGTCTTTCAACAAACTCTTTCCTTGCCAAATATCCCCTGAATATTCGCTGTATGGCAATAGCAGCTTTGTCTTGGCGAGTTAAACACTGTTCCTGAAAATTTCAAAGGAATTGGGTGGTTTAAGGGGCTAAGAAGGACTTAAGCTACAGAGGGTCTAGACACCATTCGGACAAAAGCAACCTCTGTTATATTGTAATATGAGCAGTGTTTTGGTGATTTTTCTTTTCAAAGCACGAACTAAACCAAATCCTTATTTATAAAATACAAATCTCTAATTGAAATGGGATTATGATAATATGGAAATAAACATGGAAGTCATGAAAGGAAACTGATTCTTGTAAACTGAATTTCAATATATTTTGTTGGTAGGGCAAATTGTAAAACAGCTGAGAGAATTTCAAGATATATAATAGATAGAACAATGAGCACCTTACCTTTGGAAGCAGTTTGTGTGCTAATGATGGGTTGATTGCCTGGAAAAAATCATACTATGAGATTGCTAACTGAAAGTGAGATTGTGAAGAGCCATTGCATACAATTAAATTGTTTGCTTTTTTCAAATAAAGGGATTAACAAAGTCACATATAATATTGCTAGAATCATAAGCGTAGGAGGTGGGGGGCTGGGGGTGGTCGATAGTAGCCCCCTCAATATTGGCAAATTTTTCAAAAATAAGCCCCTATCATGCAAAAATCTTCCCTTAGTCTGGCAAAAATGTTGGTAAAATGGACTTTTTGTTGGGCAGCCCACCCTGAACTTTTTCTTCCCGTACACATATCGCTAGAATGCATATTATGGTTTACCTTGCAGAATAAAACCAGGATAAATCTGAGACTGTGGATGGGAGCCCTTGTATTTGCTTCAATAATCAACCATTTTTAAAGCTGTGAGTCTCAGTTTAGAGCCAAAACCATTTAAATCAATGTCGAAAAACGGCAGCTCCTGCAATCAGTTCAGGAGAAGATTGAATCAACTGCATAATTTCAGATATAACAGAAGACCATGTCAAAACTGGGCAATAACAAGTAAGGAGAGCATTTTCTACTTCTTAGTTAAAATTATAAAAACATCTTATTTAGAAAAAACTTTGTGATTTTCAGGAAGGGACAGGATCAATAATATTCTGCCCCCTGTTTTTCTAGTACGTGAAAGACAATAACTTGTTGGAAAGGGACTTATCAGCAGCAAAGTAGTTGCTCAACTGAGCATATGGCTCAAATCATTAGAAAGGTGGGTGCTAAATTCTATCACATTTTTCTTTGAATTAAATGACTTGGAAGGAACTTAGGGTACTTTGCAGTAAATCTGCCATGGAAATCTTTTGATATCTTGATTAGTTTCAAAATGGTGGGATATATTATCTTTGAGGTTGTGACATCATCAAATTTCTAAATCCAAAACCAAAAAAAGTATCCTGCTTGCCACTCTATTGTAGACCTCCATGAGCTACAGTATGGTTTTCTGGAAGATTTTATATATTTTCCTCAATTGATTTAAGATTTGCGATGATTTTGATTTTTCACAATTTTCAACAAATTTTTTTTAAAGTAACTAAAACGCCACCATTTTGAAGATAATCAAGATATCAAAAAATTTCCAAGGCATATATATAGCAAATTACCTTAAATTCCTTTCATACCATTCAGTTTATAGAAAAATGTGATATAATCTTACACACACCTTTTTAAAGATTTGAAAGGTTTGAGGCCAATGCTGCTCAACTGCCAAATCAATGCCACATCATAAGCACCATCTATCCATCTACCATCAACACCATCAGAATTCAAATTCACAATGCGTTAAGACCTCAAACTTTGCTATTATGGATCCCTTACTCAGAGCATATGGCCTAGACACTACAGAATCTTTTTGTACCATGATTTGTATCCACTGACCAAAATTACATTGCAACAAATTTTATAAGACAACAATAATCAAGATGAGATTTAAGCTGCACTTAATACATTAACAATGGGGATATTAAATCAGTGAGATAATAAAACAAAAAGATTTGCATTTAACCTGAACTTGCCACCACAAGTAATTCATCTCAATTCACAAGACTAATTATTTAGGTGTGTCTAGCATCAAAACCAAACCACAGCTGTTGAGATGCTAAAAGCTTTTTAAAATGCTGCTCCCTAAAAGTATTTTCAAACATGCTTGATTCTAAAAATGGACAACAAAATGAGTGTTTGAACAGAACAACTAACTTTTCCCTGAGTGTATTTCTTCTATTCATGAATTTCCTTAAACCTTGCCAAACATTCTATGAGATATCCATATAGCTTTGAAAATAACCATTTTTCAGATATACCTGGCTGTAAAACATTGCAATTTGATGGCCAAACCTTTCTAACTTCAACAGAAGACAACTTTCACATGCTGATATCATAAGATATCTTAGTTGAAGATTTACTAACAAAATCTCAAATCTTCTGACAAGAGCCTTCAATGGAATAAAATCCTGGACTAGAGTGTTGCGGACACTGCCATGCTTCCCCAATGCATGTACAATCCTCCAATTCCCCTGATCAATGTTGGAACTTGAAGAAGCCAAGGACTAAAACATTGTCAGTGAATGGGGAATGGGGGAATTGCATTCTGCAATCTTGATACTCTCAATGACTTTTGTCCAAAATTGTAGTGTTGGTTCAACAGATGTCTAGTTGTCCTTGGCACCTACTGTAGGTCACCCTCCAAGAAGGCCTCACCATATTCTGGCAATTTTCTGGTTAACACAGGAAAAGGATTCCAATGATAAAATCCAAACCAAAAAGACAATATCAGTATCTTCCAAGATAAATCTGTCTCCAGCATTTAGTCACTGATAGACAGTTGTGACAAAGATTGATTTATGAAGGTCAAGGTGAAGTTGTGGCCTTTTTAGCGCCAGACACTGGGATCACAGAAGTAGAAAAGATCTAATCAAGTCCATGACCCCTTGCCATGATGCTCAAGTGGTGGGGCTCGCTCTACCTGGGATCAAAGCCTGTCTGCCTGACTGTTCTGGTTGCAAAGGCAGAGGATTACACCACTGTGCCACAACACCAAATTTCTAGAGAACATCCAACATTCACAATCTAAAAGCCCTCCTCAAACCGATGAAGCCAATCCTCAATAAAACCCTAAAACCAATGAAAATATTACCTTCAACCAGTTTTCGAATATCTGCTTCAAACTGACATGAGATGGAAACAACAAGCAACTGTGTTGTAATCTATCTCTGCTAAAGGCAACAGATCTAACCCAAATCTAAGTTCAAAGTGAAATCTCATTAAAAAGTTGACCAGAGATTGACCTCCTCAAAGATTGAAGGCTTATAGATAAAACACAATGTGAGGTGGAACAATGGCCCAACTGTTCAGCATTACTTTTGCAACCCACAATAAAGGCAACTGCTGCTTTTTTCTCAACAGTTTACACAAACAACTTTATTGAACTATGACATCATAATTGTTACAAGACAATATCAGACAGGATGTTTAACAGGGGAATGGGTCAACCTTTGTCTGTAAAAATAGATAAGTAAAAATATGTCTGAAGGGAAACAGGGAAATTCAGTGCACAATAACAGTTGAATAATTGCATTGAGACTTGTGAATGACTTATTGACAACTGTTTTATTGATCAGGAAGGGCAGGCAAATCATGTCATTTCCTTCCAGCCAATGAGTGTGTCTTGGCAGCAGACTGAGAAAGCACAGTCAATGCTTAGGTGTTAAATCTAGCACAGTTAACAATTTTAATAGTGATATTTGATGATATTTCTATGTATGTATGTATAATTTTGTTACATAAAATTAAAAATATTAATTGCAATATTTAGGAAAAAAAGTCTTATTACAAGTGTACATAATAATGGGTAAAATGGGTAGCCTGGGGACAAATGGGTAGTGATGATTGCTAGAAAATAGTAGCCCCGGAACTGATAAGATAAATCAACATTCACATGCCAAGGAGGGTAGTTTGAGTCATTCTAGCTAGAGGAAAACTCTGAACACAGATTTTGGTTAAATTTATCAAAAAATTTCACCCTACCCACTCTACCCCTAACTTACCCAGTTTACCCTGGTATACCCTAGCCATCCTAAGAGCTGTGGAGCATGGGTTGTTTGGACCAC
This sequence comes from Aurelia aurita complex sp. Pacific, assembly GCA_004194395.1. Lineage (NCBI taxonomy): Eukaryota > Metazoa > Cnidaria > Scyphozoa > Semaeostomeae > Ulmaridae > Aurelia > Aurelia aurita complex sp. Pacific. The sequence goes on along the minus strand of REGL01000559.1, from coordinate 106,020 downwards.
TTTTATTTTTATTTAAACTTTGTGGTCATCTACATTCATGATAACAGATTGTTTCCTTCTTGCCATGAAACTCAACCATAGATTTTTGTGTGTTTACATCATATCCACATTACTAATTCATGGATATCTCTGACTCTGGCCATATTTTAGACAGCTTCGAACCAAATAAAGTTTTGGAATAACATTTGGAATTATTTGACCAACAAATTATCAGTGTGTGTCAGAAAATCTGGTTGAGCAGCTTCAAAAAGTGAAATACAACATCTAATTTTCAGGATTCTATTTGTCAAAACATTGAGATATCTTAACATTCCTTGAACAGACATACAAACCAAATATCTGTAAAATAGGTTTCTTTAAAAAATTTCTATATATTTTTCCCCATATTGCATCTTATGAAGAGTGGTGGAATTGAGCAAATTTTGTGATTGCTATTGTTGTGATAAAGATTTATGCAATCTGATTAGTTGATAAAATGCATCTGAATGTGGGTTCCTTATGGGCTCCAATGGGGCAAAAGATTTGATTGTCATGTTCCTTGGTCATAACTTCAACTTTGAGAATCAAACATTCATCAATTTCAATTGGAATCTCTAAAAACCAAAATCATCAGTGATCAATACTTTTAATAGACCTTTTAGCTATTCAGGAAAGAATCAGAATCGAACAAACTTTTGCTACACTTTGTAGAATTTTCGAATGTGCACAATAGTGATAGAAGCTCTAACGCCACTCAATCGAACGTAACGTATAAAAATGTATAAAAATAACGTTCGATCCAGGCTCCTTTTAGAATAGCTAAAAGGTCTATTGACAGTGATGAGTGATAACATTTTTTTTGTAGATATCAAAGCCACATTTTATCTCTCAAAGAGAATGGGGAAATTACTTGCTGAGCACATACCTGGCTGGACAACCTTGAATGGTTTACCACAATTTTTAACAATTTCTTTTCTCCTCTTTTCTCCTTAGTTCTATTGCAGCACAATCCTCCATACCAAATACATTCTTCTTTTGTCTCTAGCAAAATATTGATTGGGATGCAGGACCAAATTATCTTGTTAAACAGACCTATGGGTTATTTGCAAATGGCATTTTGCCACGGATTTTGATCAAAATTGAGATTACAAGTCACCTAGTAGACGAAGTTTGTTTGTTTTAGGCCTTGTGGCATGTTATGGGCCAATGATCAGACTGTGAGCTGGAATGGAAATTTGCAACCGAGCACCTGTAGAAATTCAAGTTCAATATGAAAACTAATTTAAATTTCTAAAAATCAACAACTCTCCAAAGAAAGGAATATACCTCCATTGCCTGTCTGGTCCTCGTCGTCCTCTCCTTCTTTATATTTTCCAAGTTCGGCAATGGTAAACTTGCATCAATATTCTCATCCAGTGCAGCTGAGAACATCTCAGCTGAAGAAGATTGAATGTCAAATTTTTTCATTTCATCTGCGTGACCATTCATGTTGATATCTCTTGAAGGATCCCGCATTCCTTTGAAGGAAGCTTCTTGGTAGCAGGTTTGTTATGCCACTTGATCTGCTCTCGAGCAGCTGGTATGGTTGTTTCACACTTCACACCAATGAGTCAACCAAACAGCGGTGTCTCACCGGCCAACATAGCTCGATGGGCCTAACGGTTGTTTGCGTCCTATGTGCTCCACTTTTCAGTCCTTCGCTTAGCGCTCACAATAAACTTCAGCAATGCATTTGAATTTCATTTGATCGCAGAATTATCTATAATTCTAAAATTCTTCGTTTCGTATAAAAGTGATATCGTATGGAGTTATACAAACCGCACCAAGTGACGCTATTTCTTCTACAGCAGGTATTCTTCACGTTTCCAAGCTTGGTTTACTTCGGTTGCGCTGACGGTGGCCGAGGTCTGGGAATGAGTTTCAAGAGATTTGCGGTTGTCCATCCGGACGCTGTGAATACTGAAAACTCTGAAACTCGTCCGGAAAAACGGCAAAACCCTGCAAATTTGTAAAACAAAGTTTAGGTTTCCGAAAAGACAAAGCGCGATACATCTAACGCCATATATCTCCTTATGTGAGATAAAAATTTGACTTAAATCCATGAAATCTAACAAAAACAAAGTGCCGGTTGCGTTAGCGCCGTCGTGTTTGAAATTCTTTCTCGTGTGGAGAAAAACATGTCGTCCTCATTTTTCCTGAAAAGTAAGGAAAACCTTGATTCCCTAGGCCATACACTATGTCTAGGATTTTCAAGTTAAGGTTAGTCAATTTCTGCTGATGATTTATCAAACCTTCAAACCTTCAACACAAAATGCCTAGAAAAGTCAACTTCAGCTAATTTAAGCAGCTCGAAGTAAAATGAGAATGATCGAAGAAGAACTTGACGTAGCTTTATGACCTTTATAAAACAACCATCTTCAAGTCCCAGGCATTGGTACGAGTTAAAAACAAGAGAGAAAAACAAGACATGGTCTTCTTTCGCATTTCTCTATTTTCGAGATTCATATAATGGTACATCTAATGAGTAATAACTACATACCTTACGTTGTAGCAATTAAAGGCTCTTGGGCAACCGGCATGCATTGCAACCCTATTTGTAAAGGTGGTCTAATTTCATGCAGCGTGCAATAAAATTATGATTTTGCTCATGTCGGCAGCACATCGTTGCAGCTCGAGATGCAGATATATTTCTCCTTACGTGTATCAAACATTTGAATTGGATGAAATTCATGAAAAACAAACATACGATCGCAATGCATCCCGGTTGCCAAGATCATTTAATCTAAAATCAGACGCCAGGCATACAGAGAAATCCCCACATTTGATTAATCATGTGGAAGGGTGAACATAAAACCACACAAAACTCGAGCCAAAGAGGAAAAGCCTCAATAATGGGCCTAAATTCTGCGAGGAATCAAAACATGCGTTTTTCAGATTTGGATGTTTTCGAAATGAAAATTCTTTTCTCGTAACATCTTTAGTTCCTCTTGAAATATATGAGATAATAATCTCACTCCTAAAAACTGCAAAATCCCTGGGACCAAATACAGTAGCATTTTTATAAAAATTCTAAAAATCCTGTCTCCACTGATTTCTGCCTCATTTTCTCAAATCACAAATGAATCATTTCAACCTGACAAGATGAAATTGACCAAAGTAATCCCATTTTTCAAGAAAGGTTGCCCACATACCGCATCCAATTATAGACCTATTTCTCTTCTTTCTGTCTTTAGCAAAATCACTGAAAAGGTCATGTGGGAACGTCTCTATAAATTTCTACAAAAGCATGAAACATTTTGAAATTTGGATTTCGATCACATTCACTGGTTAGTTTAACAGAAGCCCTCAAGAACAATAGGAAATTTGGTAGTGGAATATTCATTGATATGCAAAAGGCATTTGATACAGTGAATGACAATATTCTTCTGATGAAGCAAGAACATTATGGAATCAGGGAAACTTCTTTAGATTGGTTTAAATCTTATCTTTCAGATAGAAAGCAATATGTTTCAGTAAACGGATCTAACTCTAACCGTCTCAATGTTACCTTTGGTGTTCCACAAGACTCAGTCCTTGGTCCTCCTTTATCCTAATTTACATAAATGACATACCTCACTCATCATCAAGACTAGCTTTCTATTTATTTGCAGGTGATACTTACATTTGCTATGAAGCTGAAAATCTTTATCAGCTTCAAAGAGAAGTTAACAAAGAATTGAAAAGGCAAAAGTGTGGCTTGATATCGACAAACTGTTATTGAATGTTGAAAAGACTCATTTTATTATTTTCAAGTCTCCGCAGCATTCTTCCTTTGACTTTGTCAGTATCAAAATTGGAAACTTTCCTGTCAAAAGGACTTGTTATGTGAAATTTCTTGGAGTTCTCCTGGATGAAAATCTGTCATGGAAGTATCATTCGACTGAAATTTCTAAGAAACTGACTTGAACTTGTGGTATGTTTTTCAAAGTAAGACATTTCCTACCTATTGATGTTCTAATTTGTCTCTATAATTCTTTATTTCACCTTTCCTGCAATATAGTATTTTAGTTTGGGGTCTTACATATGAAACGAACATTAATTCAGTGCTTCTGATGCAGGAAAGGGTTATAAGAGCAATTGCCTTTGAAAACTTTACTTCCCCTTCTACTCCTATCTTCTCTGATTTAAAAATCTTAAAGCTGCATGATCTTTTACATCTGAGACTACTAATTTTTGTCTATGAATCTATTCATGAAATCTCCCCTGTGTTTTTTTTCATAATTTCTTCAAATGTATCCAAATGTTTACGCCACTGAAACTCTGTACTCAGTATGATAACTTGACCAGTGTAAAATAAGATGAAAGAAAATCAGCCCTGGTTCTTGTGCACTGGCTTCTAAACTTATGTCAGGCGAATGATCACGGATGTAAAACATAGCTAAATATATCAATGTCGGAATAATAACTGTAAGTCATTACAATCATACTTAATCGAGCAGATTAAATTTACATCAATATCAAGAAATATACTACTGACGATTGATGCTATACACGCCTCAAAAATGGGCTGGAGAAACCTACTAAAATAAATACCATATACGATACGATTAAGATATCTGACACCTGGAGCTTACTTCCAAAATTTGTATTCAAAATACGAAAATTAATCAATAACACAAAATATTACGATTTCCTGAATTTTCATTCTACTACGACTAAATAAAGCCCACACAAAAAATAAATATAAATTGAGAGATTTACAGCGAAATCATGGCACTCATTCACCATGGTGTAGTTTCTGGAAGACAACTGTTTGTTGTATTCCTACAGTGATGTACCAGCCAACTCGCTACATCTGAGACTAAGCTATAATGTAGCCTGAGATGTGCTTACCAGGCTTTTCCTTATTAGTAGGGTCTGGTTATCAGGTTAGCTTTGATCATGCTTTAATGCTGCTTGAAAAGATTGATATCAAGCTCAAAAAGTTTTGAAGCCATAACCTTTGCTTAATTCACCCTCAAAAGGCGAAAGGACAAACTGATCTCTGCTCCTTATTCCAGTTTCGTACTCCGAAGGAAATTTGGAATTCGGCAATATTCACAACTTCCAAAAATTGTGCTGGAAAAGGACGGGAAAGTCCGAGAAATGAATGAATTAACATATTTTGAAACTGGTCTTTCGGAGGGTAGTTACAGCTTAAACTGACCAAGCAACATCTCAAAAGATAGCTAAGCCCTTCAGCTACATGCTGAAATCTCGTTTGTATTCATAACATTTGCTTTCTGGAGGCTAGGCGTGATCTAGCTGGTGAAGTTTTATTCAAGTCATCCGTTGGCGCCCTTGAATATTATGCGCATACTAACCGGTTTTGTGTCGTGCAGGGAAATATAAAGCCCGAGGTCTTAAAAGTACAGACCGAGCTTGCAAGCTTCATTACCTGATCTGATAGTTTCTAATTTGACTCGCATCATTTAGTCTAACGTATTTTATTATTGTCATGTCGCTCGAGTTCCAAATCCCAAATTTCACAGGCCTAAACGGTTGCTATGGCGACAAAACGCATCTTTGTATCGTATTATACGAGGCTACGGAAAAACCGCGGGAAACGTGCGATTAACCAATGGGGTTGGCAGGATTTTTGCACTGCCTCGTTTTTGAAACATCAGTCAGGTAATTAAGACAAGTTACAAGCCATCATGATTCTCTGACCCCTTTTAATATGCATAATAAGAGTTACAATCTCTGCCAAAACTCTTGAAAAAATCATATTTTTGCTCGGCTCCCCTCCTTCCCCCTGACAAGTTGTTCCCAGTGAAATCATACAGTGCTTACCGACAAGACAGAGCAGTGGACATGTTACCCTTCATATCTGGCGATCATTGGTTCGGGCCAACAATGTTCTGGGGGCAGGGGAGGGGGCGGTGTGAAGTTCCTGCAGTATATTCTAGATAGTTAGTCTGACGAAAAAGCTGCAAAATGAATAGTTTCTTCAACTTGCTCTGGCAAAGATTGTAACGGTATGAATTGACCGATTACCTTAGACGACCTCCCGAGAATTACAACCCCTTCATTTCTGTTGATTCACTGTTTTCCTTTTCTTCCCTATCTTCTTTGCTGTCCTTTTCTTCCTTAGTTTCAGTATTGACAATATCATCTTCTTTCTTCATTGCCTCTTTTTCACTCAGTTCAACGTAATCCTCGTTTGCATTGTCCTCGTTTTCATTCATTAGAGCGTTGTATCCTTCAAACTGAGCCCATGGCTGCCTTTCACCAGATGAGAACAGCAAGAAAAATATCGTCCCAAAGGCGTACACTGCTGCAGCCATGTAGAAAATTATTCTCCATTCTTCTTGAGTCTGGGAGAAGGAAATTAGGTATCAAACAGACGCGAGGAGTTCGAAATATTTTGACTTGATAAAATGAGGGAGGATCGACTAACGAAAATGACATCCGGAAGAAGGTTTGATTTTTTCTGGACTCTTATATAAAGGCTTATCAACTATAACGACGAGTCCTGACACCCAAATGTAAGAACATGCATTATACCGTTCGGTTACAATCCAAAAATAAATCACAGAGTCCCCATTGAGTGATTCACAACAACTTTCTGACAAGATGGAAACTTTAAAGAAAAGTTCATAGCTGACTTGAACAGCCTAGAAATGTTCTTTGACGTTATTTAAGCCTTCGAAGCTGCAAACAGGAACAAACGTAATAAAAAAAGGAATTTAGTTTCTAGCTAAAATCAAAGCACATTTCTGAAAGGGCCAGCATTTAAACTCCGTCCCACCTGGTGCCTGAGCTAAGACACAAAGTCTATAGGACCGTTTCTTAGGCTACAAGGTGTCCTATCAAGCTGTCCTAAGCATCACTTATTGCTATATTTTCGGGTCGTAAAGTCTGGTCTCCGCACACTCTCTTCTTTCGCAGCTAAAACTGTCCTACATCAGTCTCAGAGTGAGGTTTGGAAGTGCAGCATAAAAGCTCTTCCAGTCAGTGGTACTTTCCAGCAAGCGGCATTTCACACAATAAAAGGTCACTCAGACATAACCATCCACAGAAATTCAAAGCACTGTTTTCTTCCGAAAACAACAGAATTCAGGTCCCCTCGAAAAATTCCATTGATTAGAAATGACCTTGAGGTACGAAAATGGTGAAATTAGGGATGAAACAGAGCACCAAGGATTGTTCTCTCATACCTAAAGACGTTCAATCCTACAACCAAACCATTAAAGACAGCAAAACTTACCTCGTTTACCGTAACGAAGCCAACAATTAAAGGACTCACAATTCCAGGAATCGTGGCAAAACAATTACTAATTCCAAGAAGGAGACTTGCATAACGTGGAGCAATATCAAGATGATTGACGATGAAACCACTCCAAGCGAGGCCACCAAACCCTACTGCTAATGTGAGTGCTAATACAGCTATATTTTTGTTTGTCGTGTAACCGACCACCAACATGAAAACACCTTGGAAGATGAAACCTAAAATGAAAGAGAATAAATGGTAACCCTATTGATAAATGTTTTGCTTCACTGTTTAGTTAAAAAGCTTGGCTATCATTCGAGATACTGCATGACCATTTTAAGCTATGATTACCATCCACAAGTCAAATTTAAAGAATATTCCCGAGTCCCATATTTCTCATTCAGAGTGAAATAATCGCCATTCCGTTCAAGTCAACAGTTTGTAACAATTCAACGAAGAAATGGAACTCTTAGACTTATGACGATGAGTCCCTCGTTTCCCTGTGCTCTTTGACTTGATGATGGCGCTTCGGTCAACAGAGATTCCAACCTCGTTCCCAGGGTGTTCTGACGTCATACGCTGGTCACGAAGCCGAATGAACACCCTGGTACACTTGGCTAGACTGATTACGATTGAGTCCTAGTAATCGCTACCACCCACCCACCCTACTTGCTCATACATTTTGATCAGATCATGGCAGAACGATATCAACCTAGCTGTGTTATTGCCATTTAATGTATTCCTAAACAAAATGTAGGACCCGAAAAGAACTTTATCTTACCTTTTTCCATCAAGATCACTCCCTGAAAATGTGCATTACCGACTTGATGAAGAATCGCGATGGCGGTTGCTAGGCAACTGTTGTTGCTGTTGATGCTCTGCGCTGTTCCGTAATTTAGCAATGGTCAATTCTGAAAGCGAGGCAAATCCTTTACAGGGCCAGCCATTTGGCTGGGAAGCCATGAGTCCTAGTATGAGCGAGTAGGGTGGGTGGGTGGTAGCGATTACTAGGACTCAATCGTAATCAGTCTAACACTTGGCATCAATCTTGCCAATATATGGCAAGATGCGCCCCATTATGGATTTGCAGTTTGCTAGGCAACGATAATCGACAAAAAATGGTCGTTGCTCTAGCGCTAATTCTGAAGTATATAAATTGAGAAATCAAAAACAAACACTTTGAGGACTCTATTCTAGCCCTTTTTAAGGTATTTAATCATTAATCCGGGGTTAGCAAGTGCATTTAGTAGGAAAACGAGCACAATCCATTTGGGTGGAAAAAGGGCCTAAGTTGAAATTTTCGAGAATTTCCCCCACAGCTTTGAAAATAGAATGGCTCGTTATTCGGCAAATTTTTGGAGATAAATTGGAGATTAAAAGTGTTTTAGTGAAAAAATACAGTTTTCCGTCGATTTTTGACATGCCGCGGCCGTTTGCTCCTCGCAAAACGGAGTTACGGTGTAAAACGGGGTAGGCCGAAATTATTCCCCATTTTTGGGGGGCGCGCGCTCTGCTTCTGGGGGCAATATTGAACCCCAAATTGCGTTATTAGACTCGCAGACGAATGGTTCCTTGAAAACTTTTTTCCGTTTTGAAATCGGGCGTGTAACCATGGAGCATCGACTCCAAACGTAACCTCGGGTCGGAAAATCGCAACATTTATTTTTCAACCCCCTGTTATGACGTCATAATACCCCACCATTCCCTGAAACTCTGAAATTCGGATGCGCCGTGGTCCATTACCCCTCTTAAACTCCTCACTTGCCCCATACACCCCCATTGATTTTGTGAAATTACCGATTCAATAAAGGCCATTTTTGAATGGGAGCCAGTTATAATCTGATTTTGCTATCGTTTTCGAATAGCCAATCAAATTGCCGAACGGCCTCTTGTATCCCAGAGTAGAGGTAGAGCAACGAACTCACTCTGGGGACGAGATTGCAGAGATTCATATTATTATTCTGACAAAGCTGACGCTATTTAGTCCCAGAAATCTATGTCCATAAGGCCCTCAGTGGAGCGACAACAACAACAACAGTTCAACTCAATTAGATGAGCGTAACTAGAGGGTCCTTATGTAGTGAGGCTAAAGTTGTCTGGGGAAATCTAGTGTTGGCAAAATGACTGATCTCTGCTCCTTATTCCAACTTCGTGCTCATAAGCCATTGGAATTCAACTTTTTTAACATATTCTAAAACATGGACTGGAAATACTGGGTGGTTAGACGTCAAATTTGTGCTTGATTGTCGCAGCTTTATTCTTTGGCAGAGGAAGAATGTCCCCACTGTTACGGTGTAGAGCCAGCGAATGAGAATTGAAATGTCCTCTGCAAAATGATATAAATTTTGGTCTGCAGAAGCACACAAGCTGAAAGAAAGCTGTGGTGTGTAACCACCCATGGTACAATGTGACACAGCTGGTCACGCTTGCAAGCCAGGAGTTTTCCATCAGCACTGTCCTCTTACTTAAATTAGAATATCTCACCTGCGGAATTAAACGTTTTTCGGACTGTAGTTGTCGACAGTCTGCCAGATGATCTTAAGAAATCAGCTAGCCTCCCTCCAGATTGTACGACGATTATCATAACGAGGTACGGCAAAGATGCAAGAATGCCAGTCTGAAAGTAGAAGACATATACTTAAGTCAGTCTCAAATGAGAGATGCCACGGAAGAGTGCTCCTTCCATGTTTCTGACAACCAAGGAAGGTTCACAAAATCTAGCAAGATAACTTCCTTCTTGCAAGAGAATGTCTCCCTTTTGCTAAATGGTTCCTGGTTATTATAAAAAGACAAAATATTTCACAAATAAAAAGAACAATCCAAGACATACATCTATCTATCTATCTCTATCTATCTGATACGCACTTCGTTTAATTTAACATAGCGCGGCTAACTACGGACTACCATTTGCTAGATATTCATCAGTTGCTACAAAGATCGTTCCATCTTCTTTTGCAACCATCACCCTTGCTGTCTCAAGATCTTTTTCAATCATTTTTATCCATGTTAACTTTTGTCCACCCCTTGGTTTCTTTACATATCTCTGAGCTTCTCTTAATGCAGTTTTTGCAGGTGTATTGTCTGGCAGTCTTAAGAGGTGTCCATACCAACTACTGTAATACATACATAAGACATAAGACATACAACAAACTGTAATGGCCATGTACAAGCTAATAGACCTTTTAGCCATTCTGAAAAGAATCAGAATCGAATGATAGTATGCTACATTTTGTAGAAATTTTCGAATGTGCACAATAGTGATAAAGCTCTAAAGCCATTCAATCGAATCTCGCGTATAAAAATGTATAAAAATGACGCTCGATCCAGGCTCTTTTGTAGAAGAGCTAAAAGGTCTATTCCTGAAAGGCCGTGATAAAAGCATGATAAAAGTGATAAAAGTTCTGCAATTCAAATACATTAAGCAATCAACTTGGGCAAATGATACAATACCTTTTGAAGGTCAAATTTTAAAATCAACTTCAGATATGTAGGAAGTGATGTCAGAAGGGTATAGTAGCCCCAATTTTCTGCCATATGCGCAACAATAACAGCCCAAACTGGAACCGACGTGAAAATTTGATACCATGGAATACTGTCAACCTGCAAAGGGAAAAACCGTCTGAAAGATGTAAAGAAGACTTTTACAATATAAATAATTACATGTTTTCATGTTTTTGGCTCGATTACTGTTACTGAGATAATAGTAGAAATGTTTATCAAAGAGCACAATTTGAAGCCCCTTTCTATTAAATTCTTCTACCATAACCGGATAACCCAAGGAAGATTTAGAGTAGATTTACAGGAAAGTACCCAGAGTTCCTTTCAAGCAATTCAATTGAAAGGATAATGTAAAAGAATTTTACATCAGCATTTTTAAAGATTTGAGCCCTATGCTTTCAATTGCATAAAAAGTATCTTCTTGGATTCCCAAAAAAGTACTCCCGCTCAAAAAAGTAACCAAAATGCGATTATCAAACTTTTCATAAAATGATATTTGATCTCTTTTGTCAGTGATCCAAATATATTTAAAGATGATAAATTTTCTGTTTTCGTTTCTCAAACGGGTATAAAATGCGAGGTTGAGAAACATTGTAAATCTTGCATAACAGCCAAAATTTTTGAATTTTAATTAGGCTTTAAATCTGCAATGGTAGTTTGTATTTCCTTCTGACATTTTTGACCAAACTAGAACCTTGATATGCCAAAACGAAATTAATCTGGCAACCATCAGTGCCTTTTGCAATATGCTTCAAAACCAGGCAGCCCTAAAAAGAGCTAAATTTGCTAAATCTAAAACAAACCACAACATCAGCTATACCTGGGAAAATAAATTGGTCTTTGATCTACTTCGATTTACTATAGCACGGCCCCCTGAAAAGCAGTCTTATTGTACCTTATTGATTGACGGGGTAACCGTGGTTAAAGAATTTAAAATGAAATAAAATCAAATTTTCAATAAAAGAAATTCAAAGATAGGCCATGTAATCAAATTTTGGTGATTTTTCAGACCGGAGCAATTTTTGGGACACCCGGATATTACCTAAACTTACAACGTGATTCCTTGTATTCGTTCAACATTTTTAATCTGATTTTTATTTTTGTCAACCATCCAATTCAATGAGTGAAGATGAGACTTATGTAATGAGTCTAGATCTTACCTTCATCTCAGTTTTATCATCAGACAATTCCTGCCTGAGATAATCTAATTCTTTATCAGTTATTGTTGGATGATCAAAAGGTGAATCTGTAATTATCCAAAACCAAAACACACTCCAAATAATAGCGATCAAGCCTGAAAGAAAAGATTTTAAGGGAATGACCTGAGCTACCGGGTGTCCCAAAATGATGTATTATCGTTTGATTGCTTACATGTCCATAAACAATGAACCGATTTTCAAAAACCTTATTTGATTTGATTGCCTAAAGGCTAAATTGTATTTTAAGATGTTGGTTGTGGTTTTACGACGATGTTTTCATGTCGAAAAGAAGATTGATAAACCTGCTCAAATTCAAGCCCTAGATGGTATGAGACAGAAACGACCTATTTCCAGTCAACATTTTAGATATGAAATAAAAGGCTGAATATTAACTGAATTCGTATTCTCTGAACGATCTATAAGTTCAGCCTTTTGTATCACATCTAAAATGTTGACTGGAAAAATAGGCCGTTTCTTTCTCATGCCATCTAAGGCTTGAATTTGAGCAGGTTTATCGATCGTCTTTTCGACATGAAAACATCGGCATAGAACCACAACCAAAATCCTCAAATAGAATGTAGCCTTTCGGCAATCGGATAAAATAAAGTTTTTGAAAATCGGTTCATTGGTTTTGGACATATAAGCATTCAAACCATAATACATCATTTTGGGACACCCGGTATATGGCGTCCGTCTATAAATAGGACACAGAGGAACCTAGANAAATGTTGACTGGAAAAATAGGCCGTTTCTTTCTCATGCCATCTAAGGCTTGAATTTGAGCAGGTTTATCGATCGTCTTTTCGACATGAAAACATCGGCATAGAACCACAACCAAAATCCTCAAATAGAATGTAGCCTTTCGGCAATCGGATAAAATAAAGTTTTTGAAAATCGGTTCATTGGTTTTGGACATATAAGCATTCAAACCATAATACATCATTTTGGGACACCCGGTATATGGCGTCCGTCTATAAATAGGACACAGAGGAACCTAGACACTTTATTGTTTTCTTTGGCTTTACTTTCTTTCACCACGCGTTGGATTATCAAATACAAAAAAAGGCTATTTATAAACCTACGAGATCTCATCGTTTAATTCAGGTTATTTGTTATTCCCTTAAATACTGAAATAGCAAAAAACCAAGTGTGCTGGATGGAAAGTGACATAATTGAGGGTTGGGATGTGTGGGGGTTGTTACAGCTCCATCATGGTAATTTTAAAGATAGTAGTCCCGTGGTAAACTCCTAGATTAAAAAATCAGTTTTGCGGAAAATCCGGAAAATGGCCTCTAAAGCACGATCAAAGACATCTCGAAATAAAAGAAATAAAACTTGTCAGTTTTACTATTTTCCATACTCCTTTTTTGAAAGCAATGAATAATAATACATTGATTTCAATTTCAATTTCAGTTTCAGTTTATTATCTAATTAGTTATGTTAATTCTCAAAAGGATTGCGAATGGACTTCAAAAGACCTGGAGATTTGATCGTGTGGTTTAGGCCGTTCTGCAAGACTAATTTTCAAAATCTTTCCAATTTAACAAGGGAAACTACTTTGAAAATTACCAAAAAATTGAATGGTCCTTCAATCTTGTTCAAACTACTTCTGCTGCAATGATCTTTCAAACATCTGGATATCTTTTTGTTTGTTTGTCACCCTGCACATGTCGCAATAGCCAAGAAGCAGAATCTGATCCAATAAGACTCAACTGTCCACCAAGACAAAATATTTAGATACTTTGGTCTTTATAATCAAAACTCTATCAATGGGCAATTTTCAACCTTTTTATTACGACCACTACTGTTTTAAATACCTAACACGCTTGCGTTATTTTCCACAAAATGTTTCCTCTCCGGCAGAATCTTCAATGAAAAATACGGTAACTCCGTGTCAGATGGCCAACTGATCAATCACGTTGCAAATAGCCGCATTATAACCTATGTGTCATAAATATTCATTATTTATATTTCTTACCAAAGAAATAGAAAACAGCAGGCCATCCATGAGTGTGAGCAATCGTGCCAGATAATGTCATACCAATAACTGTACCAGCAAATGGTCCTGAAAGTTAGAAAACATTTAAGTTGAAAGCAGTTTTCCTATGTATTGTGATCATATCATGAAATGGTACAACACGGTGCAATGGAGTGTTGAGATTTACCCTGCCTTCATGGCTAAATCTGCCTACAGAGAGAATCATCTAGCTATGTAATTAACTCCAAATTAACTCCATTCATGAAAGAGCATTACGAATAGCGTATCATGGTCGGACCTCAAGTTTGAAGAACTGTTAATTACAGACCATTCATTCTCCATTCATCAACGAAGTCTACAGTTGCTTGTCACTGAAATTTACCCAACAATGATGAATCTAAATCCTTGTTTTATGAAAGAAGTTTTCCCGGAGAGAGAAATACATTACAACTTAAGAGTTACGAGCAACATCTATGCACGCAAACCTAGGACTACAGCCTATGGGTTAGAAACTGTGAGTTTTCTGGGGCAGAATCTCTGGCGAGATTTGCCATTGCATATAAAAGGGTCCCGATCTATAGAGTATTTTAAAAGGGAAATAAGTTTTGGAATTTTTCATTGAACTGTAGATTGTGTAAGGATTTTATTGTAAAATTAGGTTATATTTAGGTTACATTTTTGTATTAATAATGGTTGGCATTAATTAGCCTGGTGCTATACACTACGCCACCTTAAAGAAAGTAACTATTATTATTACTATCATTATCATTATTATTGTTATTATTTTTATTACCATTATTATTATTATGTACCTGAGTAAGTAAAAAATGCCCATTTGAAAGGCTACTGCTCCCTAGATACCAAGGCAATAATGTTGGCAAATATATTACTTAATGGTGGAAAACATTAAATCCATTTTAACATTTGCCTGATTGAAATCGGTGTTCTGAAATTATGAGGGATACTCTCAAGATAGCCCCTTCAAGGAACTTTCAAAAAGGGCCTAAATCACATCTAAAATTGCCTGCCTTACAGACAGCAGTGGCTTTTGCATGCTTTAGCACAAGTAATCCCTTTGGGAGGATAAGAGTGTCATCCCTGGAAGCATAACAACATTATTCCAGGTGATTTCATCCTCCCAAGAGAATAAATGTGCTAAAACATGCAGAAGTCATTGCTGTAGGGCAGAATTATTAGGAAGTTTTGGTCATGATTCTGGGCCTGTTATCAAAGTTCCTCGAATGGGCTTTCTTGAGAAAACCCCTCATAAAGTCAGAACGCAGTGGCCGATTTCAGTCAGGTGAAATTCAAAATGGATTTGAACAAGTCCACCATCAGATAATATATTTACCAATATCATCATCTTGATATCCAAGGAGCAGTAGCTTTTCAAACAGGGATCGTTTTCCTTACTCACTCGGTAGTACCACATTTTGGACGAAAATGCTCAACACAACCTCATCCCATTTATTTGTATTCATCTTTTTGCGCCCCATTTTGGAAGCAACAAAATTTAATTTTGTTGAATTCTCTGAGATGTGTAATAAAGGAATTCTGATTGCGTTCACTTACCGGAGAAAGATATGGTAGATAATTTACTCCTTTCAAAAGGTGGTGCCCATTTGCTCCACATAGCATGCATGCAAGGGAATGTAACACCCTAAAAGAAAATAATTATGCATCAAAGGAAAGACAAATGGAGGACAGAAAATGGTTGTCTACTTTAGCAATATAACAGGTCATCTTTCAGAAAAGTATCATTAATCATAGCAGCAATTGCATATGTACAAATCTTGTTTTCTATGTTTCTACCTAGCATCCAAAGGTGGTTTTAGGAAGCATAGGTTCCAAATCTTTATCTCGGCGTAAAAAGGCGGGTGTAAAATTCAATGACCTATTTCTTCTGATTGAATGGCTTGAAAGAAACTTTAGAAACTTATCTAAAATTCTACCGTTGGACTTTTCAGAAATTTTGAATATTTTTGGAAATTACAGCGTATCTTACATTTCAACTCATTTGAGGATGTGACGTCATCAAATTTCTAAATCATAAACCAGATGAGTGACAGACTTTTGCTTGATACCATATTGTAGGCATTCATAAACCATGGTTTTCTTCGAAGTTATTTCATGTTACGTCAAACAGTTTAGAAATTACGCTGGTTTTAAGTTTTTTTGAAAATTTTTCTTGAATTCTTGAAAAAGAAGAAAATCACTCTAATTCTGGACTTGCTACAAGTCTCTCTCTGCTACAAGCCACTCTAATTCTGAAAATATTGAAGATTTCAGAAAATTCCAATGGTAGAATTATAGAGAAATAGCTAACGTTTCTCCGAAGTCATTCAGTTCAAAGAAATAGTTCACTCAATTTTACACCAGCCTTTTTAAAAATTTGGAACCTATGCTGTTTTAGGACGCTGAGAAGCTAATCTTCTAGCAGCAGCCTCCCAGTCTTTCCTCTCGATGTGACCAAATTTTGTGATTCCTTTAGCCTGGAATTACAGAGAGTTGCCGACTATCCTCACACTTTGTTGCAGGTTCGGATAGAATCAAATAATCATATAATCAGATATTGATATTCCTCTTTTTTTAACACCGACTGTTTCGAAATATGCTAATTACAAGCTTATTTATGGATGATTCGGAAGAGTCATGGAAGATGAAGAGTTGAGGAACATTTGAGAAGACTGAGTAAAAATGTGATAAGAATGTTGTGTAGTTACAGTATGATTCAAAAACCAGGTAGCCCTAAAAAGAGCTACATTTGCAAATTTTAAAACCAATTACAAGATCAGCTATGTCTGGGAAAATAATTTCGTTCTTGGTCTACATGGCAAAAAAAGAAAATCGAAGATTGGTAGTGTTATCAAATTTTGGTGATTTTTCAAACGGGCGTACTTTTTTTGGGACACCCAGCATAAAGATAATCAAACACATAAAGACAATTTTAAAAAATCGCCCACATTTTACACACCTCAAAGAATCCTTCAAGGACCCTGATAGCAATTAGAAGATAAAAGTTTCCTCTTGCTGCCAATGGAGTAAGAAGAGTGAATAGCCCAGTCATTAATATGCCACCGCCATATAAATTCTTTCCACCGAAGCGTGCAGCAAGGTAGCCTCCTGGAATCTGAGTGATAATGTAGCCATAGAAGAACGAACTCAAGATGATTCCTAAAGGATGAAAAAAGTTGCATGGAGCTAATATCAAAGATTCAATCAAATTTTGATTTTACAAGACAAGAAAGCATACTAGGTTCCAAATCTTTTGAAGGTTGGTGTAAAATATAATGACCTATTTCTTTGAACTGAATGACTTCAAAGAAACTTTAGCTATTTTGCTTTGATTCTACCGTTGGATTTTTCTGAAATTTTCAATATTTTCAGATTTAGAGTGTTTTACTTCTTTTTAAAGGATTCAAGAAAAATTTTCAAAAAACTTTAAACCATCGTAATTTCTAAATTGTTTGACGCAACATGAAATAATTTCAAAGAAAACCATAGTTTACGAATGTCTAGAAGATGGTATCAAGTAAAAGTCTTTCACTCTTCTGGTTTATGATTTCGAAATTTGAAGATGTCATATCCTGACAAATGAGTTAGAAAATAAAATGCGCTGTAATTTCACAAAATTTTCAAAATTTCTGAAAAGTCCAATGGTAGATTTATAGGTAAGTAGCTAAAGTTTTTTTTAAGCCATTCAACAAGAAGAAATATGTTATAATAGAATGGCAGACCCACCTTTTCTAAACTGAATGGTTTTGAAAGCAGTGTTAGCTAATAATTCTACCATTAGACTTTTTAGAAATCTTCAATATTTTCATAATTAGGGGGTTTCCCTTCTTTTCTAAGAATTCAAGTCCTTTTCTTAAATCAAAATTATATACAATTTCTAAACATTGTGAAGCAAGCAACATGAAACAATTTTCATGAAAATCAATAGTTTACAAATTTCTACAAGATGGTATCATGCAAATGTCTTTCACTCTTGACTTCTGGTTTGGGTAATTCCATATAGCTTCATCAGATGGATGTCAAGTCATGTTTGAGAAATCTTCTTGAATTTTTTCTATAGCAAGGTAATGAGGAATTGATCCTAGATATTTAAGTTCAGCTCGATATCTCGTTTGGTTGACGAGCAATGATTTATTGAACTTGTGGCCCATTTGTCAGTAAGGTGTCACTATTCACGAGGCAGCATGATTGAGACACAATAAAACCATAATAACAAATTTCTAGAACCGTTTCCACTTTTCAGGTGCTTTATATAGTTGTTAGGTTCACGAAAAAGTCAAATTCCACGGAACTATCAAAATCGCTTGGATGTATAATTGCTTCAAAATCACACAACTGTCATTTGTTGATGTATAGGAAATGATGTACCCACGTTTTTCGGTAATTATATCTTTTAATACATAAATGCTGGCAATTTACTAGCTAGTGCCATGAAACTGTGCCCAATGAAGGATGAAATAAAGAATGAAACTACATTGCTTCATACAGCAATGTGTCCTGTTAAGGCCAATGCAGTATTGATTAGATTGCTCTAACCACATGTTTTGGGGAATTTTGTCGACTTTCAAAAAATATTTTCAAGATTTTTGTTCAAGCGAAAATTTCTGAAGTTGGTTCTTTATAATGTGCACATATGGAGGTATGCCTGAATGTTGAAAGAATCAATTTTATACTTTCACAAGATGTATATTTAGCCCTTTCAAATGGCTCTAAATCAAAAATGGCGGATATATGCTATGTTCAGCTGCCTGAAACCATATGGTCCCAAATAATCATCGCCTTAGGAAAAATTGTGCTGGTTTTCTACCTTGAGTTCTCATTATGAGGCAATTCCAGAGGTCTAACGAGAATCGGAAGTCTGTTAATTTTGATTATGAAGTTAGCATTGTTAGCAATAGTGAATTTTGTAGCTTTATGTGTGATACACATGTTTCATTCCCCCGTTGATTAAAAATTTTCACTGTAATTTCAAGAATGTAGATACGGTTGTTGCATCACATGCATTTCTAGATTTTGAGACAAATTTAGCATAAATAGTGATTACCAAAGATTACCGTCTGTGCTTGATCTATCATTTCTAATGGGAGGGTACAAACAGTGGCATTTTGAATCCATTTGCATCAGATGCATCTCGAGATTTTGAGCCACATAAAGTATTAGTTATAATTACCAAATGGTTGCCCTTGGTGCTTGATCTATCATTTCGAATGGGAGCGTACAAACAGTGGAATTCTGCATCCATTTGCGTCAGATGCATCTCGAGATTTTGAACCATATAAAATATCAGTTATGATTACCAATTGGTTGCCCTTTGTGTTTGATCTACTATATCTAATGCCAGGGTAAAAACAACGGTATTTTGAATCCATTTGATGATGCATCTGATGCAAATGGATTTAAAGTGTCACTGTTTGTACCCCTCCCATTAGAAATGATAGATCAAACACAAAGGGCAACCATTTGGTAATCATAACTGGTGCTTTATATGGCTCAAAATCTCAAGATGCATCTGACGCAAATGGATGCAGAATTCCACTGTTTGTACGCTCCCATTCGAAATGATAGATCAAGCACCAAGGGCAACCATTTGGTAATTATAACTAATACTTTATGTGGCTCAAAATCTCGAGATGCATCTGATGCAAATGGATTCAAAATGCCACTGTTTGTACCCTCCCATTAGAAATGATAGATCAAGCACAGACGGTAATCTTTGGTAATCACTATTTATGCTAAATTTGTCTCAAAATCTAGAAATGCATGTGATGCAACAACCGTATCTACATTCTTGAAATTACAGTGAAAATTTTTAATCAACGGGGGAATGAAACATGTGTATCACACATAAAGCTACAAAATTCACTATTGCTAACAATGCTAACTTCATAATCAAAATTAACAGACTTCCGATTCTCGTTAGACCTCTGGAATTGCCTCATAATGAGAACTCAAGGTAGAAAACCAGCACAATTTTTCCTAAGGCGATGATTATTTGGGACCATATGGTTTCAGGCAGCTGAACATAGCATATATCCGCCATTTTTGATTTAGAGCCATTTGAAAGGGCTACATATACATCTTGTGAAAGTATAAAATTGATTCTTTCAACATCCAGGCATACCTCCATATGTGCACATTATAAAGAACCAACTTCAGAAATTTTCACTTGAACAAAAATCTTGAAAATATTTTTTGAAAGTCGACAAAATTCCCCAAAACATGTGGTTAGAGCAATCTAATCAATACTGCATTGGCCTTAACAGGACACATTGCTGTATGAAGCAATGTAGTTTCATTTTTTATTCCATCTTTCATTGGGCACAGTTTCATGGCACTAGCTAGTAAATTGCCAGCATTTATGTATTAAAAGATATAATTACCGAAAAACGTGGGTACATCATTTCTTATACATCAACAAATGACAGTTGTGTGATTTTGAAGCAATTATACCTCCAAGCGATTTTGATAGTTCCGTAGAATCTGACTTTTTCGTGAACCTAACAACTATATAAAGCACCTGAAAAGTGAAAACGGTTCTAGAAAAATGTTATTATGGCTTTATTGTGTCTCAAACATGCTGCCACATGAAAAGTGACACCTTACTGACAAAAGGGCCACAAGTTCAATAAATCATTGCTCATCAACAAAACGAGATATCAAGCTGAAATTAAATATCTAGGATCAACTCCTCATTACCTTGCTATAGAAAAAATTCAAGAAGATTTCTCAAACATGACTTGACATCCATCTGATGAAGCTATATGGAATTACCCGTTTACAACTTAGAAATTTGATGATGTCATCAAAATGACTTGAAATATGAATTGCACTGTAATATTGAAAATTATTTGGCACATCTCAAAAGTTCAATGGTAGGACTATAGCAAAATGCAAAAAGTTTTTCAAGCAACTGAATTCAAAGAAATAGGTCAAAGAATTCTATATCAAATATTTAGTACCAAATGCTCCACAAGACTTCTGTCTGGGATAATCAACCCTGTTAAAGAATTCCTCCAGAAAAAATGTTGATTTTGGTGTTAAATTTGATATCATCAAGGACCAACACAAGCAGCAAGGAGTGTTCTTGAACAGACATTTCTGCACATTAACATGGCAAGAATCGGTATTATATTACAACAGTCGGTGATCTGAAGGTGGTCAAGTTAAAATAAAATAGACGCTTGCGCATGATTTAATATAAGCCTCACACACTTCCAGTCTCCTTTCAGAATTCTTTCAGAATTTTCAAGCATTCTTCACATCATGATACTTCTTAGGCAGGAAAACCATGTTAATGAGAGTGCAATGTCATGTTAATGATTTACTGTACATAAGTGTTGTTGTTGATTCAGACAAACTGTATTTAAACATGAAAAATGAAAAAGTATCACCTTGCTCTTTGGTGTTCCAGTTAAACTCTGCACCTTCCTAAAAGATAATTGTTCAAACAGTTAACACAGCAGCATAGGAATCAAATTTTTCTACCGGTTTTTGCTCGTCACCCATGGCCAAAACGCCCAAAGCTTCATTTTCATTGACCATTCAGAAGACGAATAACCAAAGAAAACAAAATAAAACTGTGACGATTTTTCATGATTTTACCTTCATAAAACACAACCAGGACAATAAACTGCTTGACATTTCCCAAATTTTTGAAGAAAAAATCTACTCTCCAGATGTTTGAGCATATACAAGTTTGGATGCCGGTTAAAATATTTCCAGGTTTGGCGGAGTTATTGGCCTGCTGATAGACATCTTTAATCACATTCCTAAAGATTTGTTAAGGATTCGTAATTAGAGTACCATGCATCTTGGTAAAAAGTTCCTCGCCATCATCTTTAGCGCAATGGTCTATTACGTTGCTTGTGTTATGAATGTATTGCCTACAGTATCATAATTTTATATAAATCTTGTTGAAAACATTTTTTTTAAATATTATTATCTTTTATGCAAATCGACTTAAGACAGTCAGATAGCAACATACTAATCATGACACAGCACAACCAAATGGAAAATCTTAATATCAGGAATTCAGTTATTGGCTAAAAATCTTACAGTTGGCAAGGTGCTTACCAGTATGTGGGTATTGCCAAGAGCATCAGTCATTGTTTTATTTGACACCATCGCAACCAAAGCAACACTTAAGTTGACCCTCAGTGCATATACATTCAGGAAGCCAAAGAAGCTGAGAATAGCTAGCAGGTATCTTTTAGGCAACCAGTCACATGTCACCCTATATTTCTTTCTGTACTCTTTCTGCTTTTCTTCACTTGGGCTTTCTTCTACATCTGAGTGATCCATGTTTGATGTGAATTTTCAAGAGACTATTTTTCTATGAGGGAAGACATGTGTACGCATATTTGAAGGGTAAAGAAGCTTAAAAAGGTTCAGTAACAATACATAACAGTGCATATCTTAACTACTGATGTCCAAAAAAGTACTCTGAAAAATCACTAATTCATTATACTCAACCCAGCAGGCCTTGTCATTTGATTTTTAGTGGGTGCATGATGAATCACGCACCATATCAAAAGAGACGCATGATATTTGATTCGCAAAGAACCTGTAAACAAGATCCCTTGAAAAGCAACAACAAAACAGTTGACAATTCTAGACAGAGCCTGATTACAGGCTATATCATCCATAACAACATCATTTTGCGAGAAATGTCAAGCAAAACAGAATCTCGCATACTGTAAATGATGGAAGCAATAGAAATTAATTTTACGCATCACACTTATCGCTGTATCAGGGATATACCATAAGCTTTCAATGAAGTTGTGGTCTGTATTATCTTCAGTTTTCTGTTGTGAAATAAAAAGTTTACAAACATAGCTTATCGTCCATCGTAGCTTTTTAATAATCTATTTAAATCCAATCTTTGCTCTGGGAAGAGCAAGAGATGGTGATGTTGACATCTTGTTCAAAGATATTGTTCCCTCTTTTGTGATATGATGTTTCTTCTTCGCTTCGGCTCCTCCGAATCAACACTTTCCAAAACATAAAAATCTTTTTGACTTCTTTTGCAAAGACATTCCTGCTGTTTCAATTGTAAGCCTTCATCTGGGCTCCATGATACTTGACTTTTCTGTGAGAAAGCTTCCGAAACCCTCATGATCAAAACTTTTGCTCTTTTGTTTCAGAATAAATATGGACATTACCTGCGAATATCTGCACACGAAATATCGTTTCATTTCCTTGTTATGTCTTCTTACCTTGAATCAGGACTACAGTAAGAACCCTCAACACAGAAAGCACTTATGCAGTGGGCCGCAAAGGTCTCAAAAACCGCCTCAAGATGTATTGCATCATGAGACGGCACCCAGATGATAGCAGGGCTGTCTCTCCTACTAAATTGGCTACATGGCATTCTTTCTTCAGAAAATGCTCAGTGTTTTTGGAATTTGCTTGAACCAATGGAAATTGCTTTCTCTGCTGTATGACAACTCCCACTTACTTGACAATAACATAACTAAATTCTCACTTAGGCCTAGGCTAGTCTGAAAACTCGTCCACTTCTTTCTCGTTGGTTGGCATTGCAGCATGTGCAGTCAAATTGCATCCTTCCTCGTTAATTTCCCACTTAAACTGTCAGATTACCCAACAAGATCGATGCGCTTGTCACAGCCGGTGAACCAAGGTAAGTAGAGTTTAGGCCCAGCAGTTTTCATTGACATTGGCTGCTATTTTCATTTCAGCTTTACATGAAATTTTGAGCTCATTGGTAAAGACTTACGCCTATATAAAATATACAAACAGTGAAGAGATTATTTATACCTAAAAAGTTTCTTGCAGTCATTGGACTCCGTACCGAAACATCTCCAATCATCTCAGTTTAATTTCTTCCTGTCTGTTGTAAACATTAGCTTCGAAGCGCCATTTGCATGTCTACTTTCTCGTCAGGTTGAAATATTTTTTTTCACTTGTAATCGCGAAACCACAGGGAACCAAGCATGTCATTGACCCTGTCACCCAGAGTCAATTTACGGTGACGGTGAGTTGGTTGAAATTGGTGAAATTCTGTAGCATTTTCAGCAGATGGGAAAATTGCCATTTCAAGGCATTGATTGAACAACTTTGAGAGTGGACCAGCTATCTCGTTTGCCTCATCAACAATTTCATCTGGCTTCAAACGCCTTTTGAAAATTGTCCATGTATTTTCAGCATATTGTTCTTTTTCTATGATATGCTTTCCCATGGCTGATTTTGCAGATCTTTTCTGAAACTATTTTCATCACATCATACTTCGCATAATTTCTCTGGTATATTGATGTGCTGATTAACTGTTCCTTGAATTGTTGATGAATTCAAAATGATGATTGTTGATGATTGTTGTTGACAACAAGATGATTGTTGATGAATTCAACTGAACTGAATAGTTGATGAACTGACTGTTCCTTGAGGAACTGAGCTACTGATTAGCTTCTACCCCATGCACGATAAAAAACTCTTTCTCTGAGTTCCATGGGTCCGAGTTCCTTGTCCACTGCATTCTGAAGTGCAACCAGTGTTGTCCCTGTTTCTGTTAGACATATGATGGGCTTATACTCTACTTACTTTACTTGCAGGTGATGTTGGAGGTGGAGGGGATGGCTCAGTGGTAGCATGCTTTACTACCAATCTGAAGGTTATGGTTCAAGTTCTCGCCCTGCCAACCCTGCTATCGGAAGATTGGTGGTTCGAGTCCCCACCCTGCCGAACCTGCTACAAAGTGTGAGGAGAGTCGCCAACTCTCTGTAATTCCAGGCTACAGGAATCACGAGGTAAGGTCACATCGAGAGGAAGGACCAGGACGCTGCTTCGATAAGCTTAGCTTCGCAGCATCCTTTAACTCTTCGGATGCTAGGTAGAAATAATGAAAAATAAGAAAATGTTGGAGGGGGGTTTGAACACAGCACCTCACCGAATATGGTGAGCTCTTGGGCCTGAATCAATTCGTTAACCGAGTGAGTCAGAAAAATGTATCCACCTTTTCAAGAATTGTACAGTATTACCCATGCAACCAATCATCTTTAGCTTTTATTCCATCATCTTATAATGAGGCTTCAACTTAATTTTCAAGATTTTCTCATATTATTAGGTGCATTCTTTCATTCTTTCTTGAAAAAGCATTTTTGCTAAAACACATGGTTCCAGATTTTGTTTAAGTATGTCCATAATCAGACTAGTTCCTTGACCAGAAAAAAGTGCAATGAAATTTAAGTGCGTAAATTTCTCATTCCCGTCTGTTTTCCCCGAGGCCCATTCATTCCAGAAGCTCGACGCAAAAGAGGGCCTCTTGGTTTCTTTGCAAAGCCAATCTTGATCTGCAGAATTCTTCACTTCACTTTAACTTGCAGAAATAAATTCTTTTCCTTCCTTTGAAGACAGTGAGTTGTACATGGGGGAATTAAATCTAGAATTCATTTCTCAAGCTAAAATACATCACTATTAAAAGCGCGAAATGACCACGAAATACATGCTCAAAAATTCGTCAACTTACTTCAAACACTTACCAAGATTCACATCAATCCATCTCTCGTTTGTATCTTTATTTAGCAGCCACTGTGTGTTATCATTCTCAAAACAGACTCTGACATACCATTTTACTCTGTGTTGATACAGTTTAAAGGAAGTTGAAAGATAACTTGAAATATGCTCATTAATATTTGAAATTAGGCCCTTTTTCGAAAAGATGAGTTTTAGTTTAACACCTGCAGAAATAGTCACCTGCAAGTTCCTCTGAACAATGTTTATCGAATTCATCAAATCAAGAAAGGGTGTAATTGCAAAGTGAGCGGAAAGAGGCTCAGTTAAATCTTTCAGGTTGATTAAGGAAATTGCCCTTAATATTTTATCTCGCTCACCTGCCGTCAAAACATTGATGTAAATAGTTTAGCCTGAAAAAGAAATTATTTGAAAATAAATTCCATAAATCACAGTCCTGCGGATTGACACTCTGTGATACCAGGGTATACTGGTGATACTGTGTGCTAGACCGATTCATAAACGAAAAAGCCAGAGTCAAAATCGTCTCATGTACGAAAATACAAGGCCATACAAAAGCCATGTACAAGCCTTGTAGTTATGGCCTTGTAACCTTGTTATAGCCTGGAATAGCCTTGCTGTAACCTTGTAAATGGCTCGAAAAATGCTAATTAGCCTTGTAGAAGCCTTGTGGAATCCTTGTGTTAGACTAGTTGCAACTTGGAATCTTACTGATAGCCTTGTAATTATCTTCCAAGGTTAGTACAAGGTCATAACAAGGTCATAATCCCCTCTACAAGGCTAAAACTTGGCCTGTACAAGGCCAAGTTTAGCCTTGTATTTTTGTACAGGAATCTATTCCAGGTGAGTAAAAGTGTTAGGTCTGTTTTTGAAGAACTAACTTTGAGATAAAACGATTTTATAAAATCACTGTAACTAGGGAACAGTCCTGGGGGGGGGGGGGATACTCCCATTGTGGCCTCACAGGGGTTCCAGTCAGTATCAAAGAGGGCCAAAGCAAAAATTTTGAGATATACCCTAAAATGGTATGGTATATCCTTACAGAAACCCCTGAATGGTAGTTCATTGACCTGGTGTGTTTGACAAATAGGCCCACTTGGTAGCCAATTCGTAAGACCCTCAAACCGATTGGACCCCCTGTTAGGCCATAAAAGGAGAACTCCCCCCGGGGAACAGTATCCCTGATTCTGCAAAGTTTTTTTATTCACCCATGAGTGGGCCTAGCACTTGGGTAGAAAAGGCTTGACGCTTTTGAAGAAATTGAAACAAAAAAGAAGCACAAATCTTGAAACAAACCACGCCCAAGGTGATAATATACAATCCAAAGCAACCCTATTTGTACCACATACAAGCTATTAACTGGTAATATATGCCACTATACATATTTTCTTATATATTTTCATACATAATTTTCAATAACATTCTGGTTAAAAGCTGTAAGAAATACCACAACATATAGAGCATGGTAAATGTCATAAAATTCTCCATTAATTCATTTCTTTTTATAAGAAACAAAGGACCGGGGCTGGTAGGTTCAAAACATGTCCAAACAGTTGCTAAACAATCTTGAGTGACCTGGGAAAAATTAAAGCTCCAAATTACAAAAGTGTCTTGGTTCTTTTTCAATCCAGGTAACAACACGGTTTCTTAACTTTTTAAAAGTTCAGCCTCTCGTTCCTTATAAGCCGTTTCTTGTAAAAAAAACGAGTGAAACTCTACGAATCATATATTAGTAAACAGGGGGGTGGTACTGCGAAGGGAGAATGGCTGAAATTTCGCTAGGGAAGGGAGAATTCAGAAAATTTTGAAGGGGAGAAGGGAGAAAAAATAATGAAGGGAGAAAGGGAGATTTTCAAATCATCGTAGCTATTACTATGATTTTCCTATGCGCATTTCATGGTGTGAGCCACTGAATGTTTCCTAATATTATTTTCACCGTTTCATGTTTGTTATTGGAACTAGAATTGATTTAGCATGTCTATTAATATGAAAAAATTGTGGAAAAACTTGAATTTTAAACGGTTTGGAGGCTGTCCTCCCTTTGAGATATCAGTATTTCTTGTTGACGCTGGTCAGTTAGCCAAATATGGTGTGTGACGTGTCACTGCTTGTTGTCTTTGGGTCGGTATTTCATCAAAGGCTTATGATGAATGCTTAGATTTTCTTTAAATGTCTAGTTGCAGCCCTTCTGTTCAGAAACCATCTATTTTTACAAGTTTTACCTTCCTGGATTGTTAATGTTTTGTCAATAGGCTAAAGTCCATACACGTATTTTTCTAAGAAAGTGCCCATAAGAAACTCAACTCTCAGATCGCCAAAAAAATTAAGAAACTATTTATTACTGGGAAAATATAAGCTACAGTAAGAAACTATTTTGATAAAGGAAATTATTGACACATTTTTACTTTATTTTCACTTGCTCTCTGTATCATATTCGTAAGGTACTTGAGTAGTGTCACATCTAAACATTGGAATGGCTGAGAAAACCTTGTTTTGAAATGTTCATGAGGGCAGACGTAGTGAACATGAGGATTGCTATGGAACCTCTCCAAGAAACTAGTAAGAAACTCTGAGTATTCAAAATCTGATAATTTTAAGAAACTTGCAGTACTGGCCCAAATTCTTAGTTTCTTATAAAAAATACGTGTAATGGCTTTGCGCCTGACGGAATTAGGCAGTGCGAAGCAATACACGTATTTTTTTATAAGAAACTAAGAATTTGGGCCAGTACTGAAAGTTTCTTAAAATTATCAGATTTTGAGTACTCAGAGTTTCTTACGAGTTTCTTAGAGGTTCCATAACCCTCTTCATGTTCACTACCTGTGTGTGCCCTCGTCAACATTTTATAACAAGGTTTTTTAGCTTTTCCAATGTTTAGACATTATTCAAGTACCTTACGGGTAATATGATACAGGAAACAAGTGAAAGTAAAGTAAAAATTTGCCAAAAATTTCCTTCGTCAAAATTAATAGTTTCTTAACTTAGATATTCCCAGTACTGGAGTTTTTGGCGATCTGATAGTTGAGTTTCTTATGGGCAGTTTCTTATACAAAAAATATGTGTACATCTCAAAAATTTTGCTACGCCCACAATTTTTCTGAACGAATTTCTTATAAAACCTGTATCTTCAGTTGGATTTTTTTGAAATAAAATAAATAAATATAAGACTAAATTTAGAGACGAAAGGAGATTTAAAAATCTGTGGGAGAAGGGAGAAACTGTACATTTTTGCTGGGAGAAGGGAGAAATTGCCAAATTTTCGTGGGAGAAGGGAGATTTAGACCCCTGTTCCACCCCCCTGAGTAAAGTCTTATCATACGATTAAAGCAGTAACCCTACCCACGAGAACCCGATAGGGAAACGTTCTTCATTGTTCGAAGTACTAGACGTGCCGCCCAAATGGGTTCCTATAAACACCAAAATTTCCTGCACATGGCTCTGTTTCATACAAAATTCCTAACTCTGGGTTGCATTATTTAAGAGATGTAAAATCTCTAAAAATGGGTCCAATGCGTAACATTCTCCTGCAAATTGATGGATCTTGTACCGGGTGCGCCAAACTAAACTATGCACTTTTGGCAGGCCACGATAAATCGTACACTGGACCGATTTTGAAGATTTATAACTTAGTCTTTAGCAGAAAGCCTGAATTTGATTCTAGGATTTTTTGCAGATTTTTTCTGTTTTCAGTTTTTAGAGTTACAAGAGAGTTTCTTATCGAAAACACTGAAAACCATAAAAAACATCGATCAAGTTGTTTAAAGAATTGACATGAATGGACAAGGAGAAAACTTTTTCGTGGTGATTTGGGATTTAGAAATCGATTAATTGTAAGCAGCTTTGAGGCGGCACTTTATTGTAACTACAATATAATTTCGCAACAGTCCAATCGTTGAAATAACAACGCTGGTGCAGAAATTTACAATAATTAATTTCTAAATCCCCAAATCACGCTGAAAACGTTTTCTCTTTGTCCATTCATGTTGAGTCTTTAGAAAATGTGATCAACGTTTTCTTATCGTTTTCAGAGTTTTCGAAAACGAACATTTTAAGAAACTCGCTTGTAGCGCTAAAAACTGAAAACGGAAAAAAATTGCAAAAAATCCAAGAGTCTTATTCAGGTTTTCTGCCAAAGATCAAGTCAGTAATCTTCAAAATCGGTCCAGTGTACCATTTATCGTGGCCTGCCAAAAGTGCATAGTTTATTTTGGCGCACCCGGTATGCAACGATGCATGGTAGATATGGTTTGAATTTGAAAACCTGGGAGCACGTATAATTCAACTTTCAATGAAAGTATCCTTCTGGGATGAGATCATGCATCTTACATGTGGCTGCATCGACAGCTGCATCATGAAAAAGGCAACAACCAAGGCCCACAAAGAGATGACATGCGCAAAGCAGGCTGCTTGAAAACAGA
Organism: Aurelia aurita complex sp. Pacific; assembly: GCA_004194395.1. Classification (NCBI taxonomy): domain Eukaryota; kingdom Metazoa; phylum Cnidaria; class Scyphozoa; order Semaeostomeae; family Ulmaridae; genus Aurelia; species Aurelia aurita complex sp. Pacific. Next base: position 76,215 of record REGL01000559.1, on the reverse strand, counting down.
ACCTTTAAGCACTGACAAATTTCATTATTACCATAGACCATATTATTAAAAAACATGGGCAAATCGGACAAACATTATTGTTGTGATGTCTCTTCACTTCTTCGATTTCATTTCATTTCATTTCATTTTAAGTTCTTTATACACAGTGGCTCCATCAGCCAAGAGTGGCTGTTTTAAACTGCTTCTAAGCCTCAAGGATCTGCACAATTATCATCATCCATAGGCTTGAAGTTGGAACAATTGTATCATTTTCCTCAAATTCCAGTGCAATTTCAAACAAATTCCCCTTTTAATATTCGCATTTATCAAATTTCTGTTGGTTAGAGGATTTTAATTTTCACGAAACCTTTCTTCAAATATGTAGCAAGATGTCATAAATTTCTGCCAAAAGTTACCATATGTAATGGTCCTCACCAATCCCTCCCTCCAATTAATCATTACAAACCACTGCATGCTTCACACATAAAAACTTGCGAGATAACCTCAACATGTATTTCCTTACTGTACAATTTCTCAATAAATTTAATGCATACTATATTCTATAGTCACCTCCGAAAATTCTACTTCTTTAGCTGTGATAATACCACGAATTAAACATCTGTACTCCAAGGATATTCTCTGCAACGATAAAGGATTGTTTTGAAAATTTATACACACATGTTTCGGAACATTAGAATTCCCATACATTAAGGACTTGCTCAACAATGGGAACCAAGGCAAGAAATCTGAAACCGAATCAGAAGCATGTCACGAAAGATTACTGTAAACAAGCAAAGTTTTTGAAAAAACTATGCTTACCCGATATCATTTTCATCAGTCGAAATAAATAAGAACAACGTCCTCATCATCTATAGGACATTGATGTAGCTAGCCTAGATGATACTACATCAACGTCCACGCATACACTGCATACAGCACCAAATGTTAATAAAACCTTACTTGCACTTACATATTTAGGCCTGGAAAACTGCTTTCTTCGCAAGCAAATGTGACAAGAGTGTGGCATCTTTTGTGTGTGATAGTCTTGCAATCTGCGAAAAGAGAACGAGTTCAGTTTGCAGCAGTTTCGCATAAAGGATATTACCGGTAATTCAAAATAACTACACAGTTTTGAGAGGCTACGAAAAATCACGCAATTTAGGCAGGGCCGTAGGAAGAAGCTTCGGATTGGGAGGCAATTGTTCTTAAAACAATAGAGAACAATACATCTAATTAAGTCATGTGACGTAGCACCATTGTTTTAAAAAATTATTTGGGGGGGCTTGAGCCCCCCCTGCCCCCCTGCTTCCTACGGGCCTGAATTTAGGCGATTTTGAAATTGATAATTCAATCTTTATGAAAAGTCAACTTGTTCCTTTGTGATATTTATCTCGAAGGCATTTGGTAAAAAGTAGCCATGTAATAGTCGTAACACGTGCTGAACCATATTTGGGTAACAGGTGCACGCCAACAGGAAATTATTGTATCTGATTGGCTAGAATTTGATAGCAAGTGGCTTGAGCCACTTGTTTTCATGGATTTCGCCTGATTTAGTTTAAGCGGGTTTAACTTGCAAGGTGAAGGTGAAGGTGAAGTTGCGTTTTTAGCACCAAGCGCTCGGATCACAGAAGTAGCTAAGCGCTAATCGAGTCCGCGACCCCTTGTCATGACGCTCAATTGGCTCTACCTGGGATTGAACCCTGAACGCCTTACTTTTATTATTTCTTTCTTTAAGTAGGCTTAAAATACATGAGATAGCAAAAATACTGCTAATTGACTGTTCTGGCTGCAATGCCAGAGGATTACACCTCTGCGACACAACACCTTGAAAAGGGGTATTAGATTCCCTTAAAGAAATTGATAGGTTCGCCACGGTTTCTGGAACAGAGATTCTGCGAATTCGCTGTAAACACACGCGTCATTTTTGCTGGTGTACAATGGGTTCTTAAAAGAGTTTTTGACATACCTCTGCATTGATAACCTTGCTTGCCAATTCTTTTCGACAAAGGAAGACTGCAAACTGCGCAAACAGTTGGCCTACAAAAAGAGTTAAATTGTACATGAAATATAGACTGATTATATGGCGGTAGTTATCGCGGTGTAGTAGTCTCATTTTGAATAGCGATTATTGGGACTCATCGTAATAAGCCTACATGAAATAGCTACATTGCCAGAAGAATAACGTCAGATTTCCTTCTTTAAAAGGACCAGTCTGGAGTTGGGATGATATTTGATAAAATAGATCATACTGTTGTGAATGGTGTATCGTACTTTATTCCACTTTTTGTCTTTCTCTGCGAAATTACGTGCTACAATCAGCGACTAGTGCGTAATGACGTCATTAAATTAAGCATAAATTCAGAATGGCTGCGGTCACACTAGACGTTTTTACCTCGTTGTATACCTTCAAAACAACGGGTTAACTACGCTGTGATATGTGACCGCATTTCGTTTTCACATACAACGCTGTTACAGCGCTTTGGTCCTGAGAGCTGATTCCATAAGAAAATTATCAGATGCAAAGCAACGGGCAAAACAAGGTCCTGAGGTATATTTTAGCGTTGTTTTGGAGAATGAACCAATCACAGCCTTGCGTAGTTGTCACATGATAAATCATATCACTGTGTGACCGGGTGTCGTTGTACCGTTATGTTGCCGTACTTTCTGGCTACAAAAACAAATTGCAAGAAAGTNACGCTGTGATATGTGACCGCATTTCGTTTTCACATACAACGCTGTTACAGCGCTTTGGTCCTGAGAGCTGATTCCATAAGAAAATTATCAGATGCAAAGCAACGGGCAAAACAAGGTCCTGAGGTATATTTTAGCGTTGTTTTGGAGAATGAACCAATCACAGCCTTGCGTAGTTGTCACATGATAAATCATATCACTGTGTGACCGGGTGTCGTTGTACCGTTATGTTGCCGTACTTTCTGGCTACAAAAACAAATTGCAAGAAAGTGAAGCAATTCGTATTACAACGGGAAAATACAGTAGTGTGACCGCAGCCAATGTAACAATAAGGTTGGCGTAGTGTATAGCACTAGGCTAATTAATGCCAACCATTATTAATACAAAATTATTGATAATTATCAACCTAAATGTAACCTAAATTTATAATCCCTTACAATCCCTTACACAATCTACAGTTGCATGAAAAAATTGCAGTTGCACGCTACAGTTGCACGTCTTTTGCTCTGGTGTGAAACGAGCTTTCAGAGCCATTATCACACTGTGTCATTTGCAGGCACGCTGCAATTTCAGACTGCCTGAAAATCAAATTTGGCCTAAACGAATAAGATTGATCTACACTACTACAGTAGTTTAACTGACAGAGAAATTAAAATAAAGTGAAACTTTTCAGTCAGATCAACTACTGCTATGTGGATCCATTTTTGCGGAGGACAAATTTAAAGGGGTTCCGTCGTCAAAATGTAAACAAAATGATGATTTTTGCAGTTTTTTGAAAGGTGATATCACACAGGATTTTCGTGTTTTTTTCAAAATGAAAGTTGCTGTTTGGGCATTAATCATTGTACTTCACTTAGGAACAAACCAAACATTCATATCTTCTACGATTGCTCGGATATAAGTGGATTTTTAACGGTCGCTTTTTGGTGGCTTGGGGAAGCCACCAAACAAACTGCAGAGAACAACGGATGAACAATGGATAATCGGCGACATGTGCGAGTTTACGGATTTGTTTACTGTTTGACGAAGGAGCCCCTTTAATGTCCAGATGGTCTGAAATTGTTGCGTACCTGCAAAGGATGCTGGATGACAATATGAATCTTTAACTAGTAATTAAAGAGCCAGCCATTGTCACATCTTATAATACTAATCACATGAGACTTTGGCTAGGTTTCGCAGGAAATTTAGACTGCATTCACACGATGCTGGCACATTTTGAAGACGGTGGAAATGTGCCGGATAGGCCTCCCATTCACACGAAAACAGCACATTTTTTGCCGGCAGACTTTGAAAATGGTAGATTTTGAAAACGTAACTTTAACCGGTACATTTGAAAACAGTATTTTGCCGGGTTCATGTGAACGCTAGCTCAAAATTTTGCTACGATCACATTTTTCACCTGAACGCAGTCTTAGATTTTTGATTTTCACTGCCAGGAAGAAAAACCACTTTTCTAGCTCTGTTAACTACTCACGGTTTACTAAAGTGTTGTGCGACAAACATGTGTCCCTTGTAAACATGCAGTTTGACACCATGGATATCATAATTTCCTTTTCTCGCCACAGCAGGGGGGACGTGGAAGTAACTAGAAGAAAAAATGAGATTGATTAAAAGATTCTAATTCCGGGTGAGTAAAAAAACAATCCCCGTTTGAAAGGCCACGGCTCCATGGCTGGATTTCAATTAAGGCAATAATATCGGAAAGTACATTTTTCAAAAGTGAACAAACAATCATTTTAGATTCATGCCACTCATCGCAATGTTTTTACTCTCTTCCTTTTTACGGCACGAAATGCACTACTGGTCAGGAGCAATAAAGTGTAAAAAGTGTTGTTGTTGTTGCTAAGCTTTGGAATGAAATCCCTGTTGAGTTAAGAAACGCTTACACGAAAACACCTCTCAAAACTAAAATAAAGGTCTACTTTCTGTGCCATAATTACACCCAGTAATTCACACTTTCTTCTATGTATGTACTGTGCTTTGATGTGTCTTTCTGCACCAATAACATCTAGACAAGTCAATTTTCTTCTATTTAATAGGTGGCCTATGTAGAGTTAGTGTATAAGATGGAACTTTTTAAATGAATGAACTGAACTGGACAAAATATTGCAATAACTGGGATTCCGTATTGAGTCTGTGTTTTTAGGTTCAGTCCATCGATTAAGTCAGAACATCTTGAAATGGGTTTGGCGTTCTGATGAGACAATGACGACTGCAAAAAAAAAGTCAAAAAATTTCCTCATTTGCAAGAGGAAATGTTTTTCTCTGTACAACATCTGTTAAAAGCCTGGTGCCTTCACACTCTTGTTCATGGTTTTAATACAAACGTTATTTTTTCCTCCCAGTATCCAGTATGAGAGAACCGCAAAATTCGTTGTAACAATAGCACCAGCTGCTTCCGATTGACGTGCACAATTGACCTGCACGAAGAAAAACACAGCAAGGCACCAAACACACCTACACGGTCGAGTGAGGTCAATCTCGGGATGGGTGACCTCTCGGAGGCCTGACCTCGCAACTCATCTCGCCCGTCCTTCAGAAGGGACGCTGAACTAGGGGTCCCATGCCTGGATGCGGCATGCATAGTGGGCTTAAATTAGCTTTAAGTAGCTAGAAATACTTCCAGCCCACTCAAAATAAATTACTGAAGAAGAAGATTGAAATGAAGAAGTAACAACAACAACTCAATTGAAAACAACACCAAAACCAACAAAACCAACAAAACCAACAACAACAACAACAACAACAACAACAACAACAACAACAACGTTTTTGCCATTTCAGGACAAAGCGATACATTTGAACTGAATAACCTTACAATGACATGCATTTTACTAAAAAATAGAAGTAGATACTTGAAAATTGATCATTTTGTCTGGAGATAACCTAACAGGCNCAAGGATCGAAAGCAAATTAAATCCCTTTGGAAGACATATAAAATTCTCAAAATTAAACTGAAACCGTTGCAAGGCAAAACAGCTTTTACAATACTGTTTCAAACAGTCGATATACTGGGTGAGTCAGTAAAAAAATTCCCACTTGAAAAGCCACTGCTCCCTCGATACCAAGATCATAATATTGGCAAACATATTACTTAATGATGGACATGTGTAAATCCATTCTAAATTTCACCTGACTGAAATCGGCCACTCCGTTCTGAAATTATGAGGGATTTTCTCAAGGAGACCCCTTCAAGAAGCTTTCAAAAAGTACCCAAAATGACGAAAGGAAAAGTTTTCCGTTGAGGAGGAGTTGAGACTGCACGCAGGCTACAGGTTTTCTTGATGCGGCTTTCTTGAGAAAATCCTTCATGATTTCAAAACGGAGTACCCGAATTCATCTACGTAAATTTTAAAATTCATCTGAACATATCCACTATTTGGCAATATCCTTGTCAATATTATCGTCTTTATATCCGGGCAGCAGTGGCCTTTCAAACCGGTATCGTTCTTTTTACTCATCCGGTATCTTCTAATTCATCCAGTACAACAATTTGCAAACCAACAAGAAACTGATACCTTTTGCCATCTTGTTCTTCCGATTCAATAACCAATGCTGATGAATTAGTTGGACCGTAACCAACTGGTGAGAACAAAGACAGTTGACTTGCTGTTGCTCCTAATATACGAAAGATAATTTCATAATAACAGGACAGCGAATCTTGTTAGCAATAATGTCACCTTCCAGGCACGCTATAATAGTTGCGATATACTACGTAATTTGCTTCAAAATCTCTTCCTTGAACATGCTTCCGATTTTTTCACACACCACGAAATAACGATATATTCATTCCTTCATGGTTTGATAAATTGATAATTTTGTTAGGTTTGATATTTGAACAAAAAAAAAACAGAACGAACATAATAAACCGACGGCTGTAGTCACCTGCAAGTGCCCGCGAATAACAACGATGGCAGTGTTTTGCAAAGAAAGTTTGCGTTATCGGAAATCTCAGGTGACATCTAATTTGAGACGGACTCTAGATTATTACGTCGAGTCCTAGTAATCGCTTCCAACCACCCAGTCTCTCCCCCCCCCCCCTCACTCGCACACGCTAGTATGAACAAGTAGGATGGGTGTGTGGTAGAGATTACTGGGACTCAACGTAATGAGTCCAACTGCTACCTACCGTTAAAGGGAATAAACACAGCAGACAGCTGAGACCCCTTTTAGTCTTCACCAGCTTTACCTACCGTTAATTTTGGACACTCCAGAGGGGAGGGGGCTTAAAAGAGAGGGGACTTATTCATAAAATCAAAAGACAAGGATACATATGATAGCTTTTTAGTTCTTCTATCATATTTTGCGGAATCAACATACAATTGTACGAGTCAAATATATATCTTCGCCACAGTTTCATCTCAAACCATATCAAAATTAACATGCAAACTTATTTAGCTCAATAAATGGAGAATCTTTGGTAACCTCTGGAATTTGATGTAAGTGGGGGGGGGGTTTACAGAGAGGGTGGCTTATTCAAAATTTTAGCTAGAGGGGAGGGACTTATTAGAGAGGGGGGCTTAATATAGTTTTGATGGTATGCCTAGTCCCTTTGATCGGTTAACAAACTTCCAACAAATGAAGATTGTACAAGCGAATATTGCCAATTTCTGCAGCCGATTTGTCAAGCCGCAAATATAAACAAACTAATGGGGTAGGTATTAGTTATAGAACTTCGTATACTTACGAATTTGCATGCTTTCTGATCTAGGAATGCCAGCTCCTGCTGCAAAAAGAGTAAGTATGGTCAATGCTGAAATTAAGGTCACAAGAAATCCAAATGTTATGGTACAACGCAGTTTACGTGCAGAATCTAAATAACAAAACTCCGAGACCAAAACAGAGCCAAGTGAGCTACCACTGACCTGACCAGCTACTAAGAAAGCTGGCAATGAATAGGAATAGACATATCATTTACACCTTAAAAAGTCGGCAATGATTCCCAAAGCACGATCCTTTATGCATGACAACCTTGTGAATTGCACAATCAAGGAAATGCAGAGATACTGTAGACCGTACCACAGTTTTTGTAGGAAAAGCCCTATGATTTACACCTTCAAAAAGTCGGCAATGATTCCCAAAGCAAGATCCTTTATGCATGACAAACCTGTGAATTGTACAATCAAGGAAATGCAGAGATACTACAGACTGTACCAAAGTTTGTAGGAAAAGCCCTGTGATTTAAACCTTCAAAGAGTCGGCAATGATTCCCAAAGCAAGATCCTTTATGCATGACAACCTTGTGAATTGTACAATCAAGGAAATGCAGAGATANAATTCTCAAAATTAAACTGAAACCGTTGCAAGGCAAAACAGCTTTTACAATACTGTTTCAAACAGTCGATATACTGGGTGAGTCAGTAAAAAAATTCCCACTTGAAAAGCCACTGCTCCCTCGATACCAAGATCATAATATTGGCAAACATATTACTTAATGATGGACATGTGTAAATCCATTCTAAATTTCACCTGACTGAAATCGGCCACTCCGTTCTGAAATTATGAGGGATTTTCTCAAGGAGACCCCTTCAAGAAGCTTTCAAAAAGTACCCAAAATGGCGAAAGGAAAAGTTTTCCGTTGAGGAGGAGTTGAGACTGCACGCAGGCTACAGGTTTTCTTGATGCGGCTTTCTTGAGAAAATCCTTCATGATTTCAAAACGGAGTACCCGAATTCATCTACGTAAATTTTAAAATTCATCTGAACATATCCACTATTTGGCAACATCCTTGTCAATATTATCGTCTTTATATCCGGGCAGCAGTGGCCTTTCAAACCGGTATCGTTCTTTTTACTCATCCGGTATCTTCTAATTCATCCAGTACAACAATTTGCAAACCAATAAGAAACTTATACCTTTTGCCATCTTGTTCTTCCGATTCAATAACCAATGCTGATGAATTAGTTGGACCGTAACCAACTGGTGAGAACAAGGACAGTTGACTTGCTGTTGCTCCTAATACACGAAAGACAATTTCATAATAACAGGACGGCGAATCTTGTTAGCAATAATGTCACCTTTCAGGCTCGCTATAATAGTAGCGATATACTACGTAATTTGCTTCGAAATCTCTTCCTTGAACATGCTTCCGATTTTTTTCACATGCCACGAAATAACGATATATTCATTCCTTCCTGGTTTGATAAATTGAAAATTTTGTTAGGTTTGAAGTGAATAACCCTTTGATCTTCAACAGCTTTACCTACCGTTAATTTTGGATACTTCACAAAATCAAATGACAAGGATACATATGATGGCTTTTTAGTTCTTTACACCACATTTTTTTGATTCAACATACAATTTTACGAGTCAAATAATAAATTCGACACCAAACCATATCAAAATTAACATGCAAACTTATTCAGCTCAATAAATGGAAAATCTTTGGTAACCTCTGGAATTTCATATAAGTGAGGGGGGGGGGCTTAACAGAGAGGGGGCTTATTTAAAATTTTGGCAAGAGGGGAGGGGCTTCTTAGAGAGGGGGCTCAATAGAATTTTTACGGTATGCCTAGTCCCTTTGACCGGTTAACAAACTTCCAGCAAATGAAGATTGTACAAGTGAATGTTGCCGAAGAAATTTCTGCAGCCGACTTGTCAAGCCGCAAATATAAACAAACTAATCGGGTTGGTATTAGTTATAGAACTGTATATACTTACGTATTTGCATGCTTTCTGATCTAGGAATGCCAGCTCCAGCTGCAAAAGAGTAAGTAATCAAAATTGATGGTAAGTTAACTTAACTAAAGATAATTTTTGTAGTTTTATAAACAGGATAGTCTATGCTAAAATTAAGGTCACGAGATATCCAAATGTTACGGTACAACGTAGTTTACGAGCAGAATCTAAATAACAAAACTCCGAGACCAAAATAGGGCCAAGTGATCTATCACTGACCTGACCTGCTACTAAAGAATGCTAGGAATGAATAGGAATAGACATATCATTTACGCCTTCAAAGAGTCGGCAATGATTCCCAAAGCAAGATCCTTTATGCATGACAAACCTGTGAATTGTACAATCAAGGAAATGCAGAGATACTACAGACCGTACCAAAGTTTTTTCAGGAAATGCCCTATGATTTACACCTTCAAAAAGTTGGCAATGATTCCCAAAGCAAGGTCCTTTATGCATGACAACCTTGTGAATTGTACAATCCAGAAAATGCAGAGATAGAAGAAAGGCCGTACCAAAGTTTCTGTTGGCCTCTTCTCGGGACGAAACCTACGTACCGATTGAAAGCATCGATTTTGATCCAGTTGGAGAGGAAGCAATAGAAACCATTGATTTTGAGCCAAAATGGAATGTATTCACTCTAGAAACTCCACGATTTTGTTTCTTCTTGGGCAGCAACAAATTGTCGTCCGGTAACCTCTTGTCACCTGCTAGACTCCCTTCGTCTTCATGTGCAGAAACAATGAGATCCGCTTCACACAAACTTTTCGGTCTAGATCTGTTTCTGTCGACTTTTACTGCCAAGTTTTCTGGTTTCTCGATCGAAGTTTCATTGTTGATAGTTTCTTCTTCGTTTTTAATAACTTCTGAAGAGCTTTCATCTCTTGATTGGATATTCACTGAATAACGAAAGCAAAGATACCAAAGTACAACCAAAAACTATGAAGAGTACAATTGTGTTTGGTCAAAGAAATACCATTACGTTGCAGAATACTGCAAACAAGGTATCATTTCAAACAGATTTGAGAGCCGAACTTAAAATTTCTCAAGTGTTGTGAAATTCTGTTGACTTTAGGGGGCTCAATCCACGGGGGGGGGGGGGGGTTCTGGGCTAAATTTTGGGAAGGGGTCTGCCGCGAGCATATTCAAAATGGTACCGTAGGCAAGACTAATTTTTAAGAAAATAGTACCCTTGGCTAGACCAATTTAACCATTCCCTAGACCAATATTGTCAAATTTGTACCAAATATGATATCATGACCGTTCGCTAGACCAATAGAAAATGATACCCTTGGCTAGACCGTTGCTGGGCCAAAATTGCAAAGAGTATACCCTTGGCTAGACTAGAAGTCCAAAAAAGTATACCGTTCGTCGCGGCACATCCCCAGGTACCATTACTGTGGAAGATATTGGCCTAAAGTGGCTATACTTTATAAGAGTAATGAAATGAGTCCCTTATTGAGCAAGTGATATCTGAAAATCAAAGAACGCAGGGAAACAAGGGACGAAATGTCAAATGTCTAAGCTACCTCCACTTGTGCCTTCTTCGTTTTCCGTTTGAATTTGATGAGTTCTTTTTTGTAATAGTTGTTACATATAGTTTTATGTAGTTTTTGATTTGTTCACGTAATGGCCGCAGGGTAGACATAGTATTTTGCTCCCAGTATCGCCTCTGTAGTATTGTAGCGTAGTTTGTAGGTATTTTAATTAGTGACATGCTTGTAAATTTTCAATGGAATAAAAGAGAATTATCATTACCTTCTTGTGTTGTCATCGCGTCTGATTCTTTACTAGCCTGGATATTATCGTCTGGTTGCTCACATTGTTTCGAGGGTAGTTCAGGTTCTGATGTTGCATTTTGGTCCGATGATTCATATCCAGCCAACGGTGGCAACTTTGATTCTATGTCTATTTCATCACAAACAGATGAAGCAGCCTCCCCTTGATCAGATATTTCGCCACCGATTGACGATGTAGCTTCCCCAAAATCCTGCGAAGTTTCACTGATGGTTGAGCTAACTTCTTGCGCCACTTGATGCAAGTCACTCGACTCAGTATCAGGCAAGAACTCGGGTGTAACGCAGACGGGTCTCTCCAAAACTTCTTTTATCGCATCCTCATCATCATTATCATTTTTATCATCATCATCATATTCAGAGGTCCTTTCAACGTCATCCATCGATATTTGCTTTTCGTTCATCTCCTCTTGGTCAAGTGCTATAATAACAATGGAAACTCTCTTGAAACCACAACTTACTATTTTTGAAGAAAGAGGCTAAAAATGACTTCACAATTAGATTTGTTACCTAAGTCCCTTCCCTGAGGTAAACAGTAGTTAAATCAAGGGTGTTAGGACACGGATATTTTAACAAAAGGTTTGAAACCTTTCTTCTTCGAAGGCGCGCTAAGACACAGGAATACAAGGAAGATATATTCAAATAACACGAGGCATTTACATCAGCAAGCGGAAACAGAACAGAGAAGAAAACAAGGCAAGAAAACAAGACGAAGATCAAAACAAGGTAAACAAATACGTAATTAAAATATCCGTGTCCTAACACCCTTGGTTAAAGGGGCTCCTTCTCCAAGTTATTGTTGAAATAGCGATCTTACAGTTTCTTGAAAGGAAATATCACACAGATTTTCATTTTTTCCAAAATGAAAGTGTTATTTTGAAGCCAAATCTTCGTACTTCACAGAAGAACACACCAAGCATTCATATCTCTTGCGTCTTGCGATTGTTCGGATGTGGACTTTTGACGGCTAAAGCCAATAAACAAACTGCAGAAAACAATAGACACGTGCTTAAAACAATGGTGTTTACAGATTTGTTTACAAATTGGAAGCAGAGTCCTTTTAAAACATCACGATTCATAATTCCAATAAAATGCGCGAGGCAGATGTTTGGATTTATCCTTCTTTATTCAAGCCAGTTAGCCATACAACGTACAACAAGACAGTTAGCCATACTGGTTTCGGGGCATCTTTTGCAGTTTCGTTTGTTTTGATTTGCTGCTTAAGAGAGTTTCTTTTGTCTACAGTCGTCAATCGCTTTGAATTGAGGTGTCGATGAAAAGAAATTTAAGGGTACCGTAACAAAAATGTGCCTTTGTTATCACATATCTACATCCTTAGAGGGCTGTATAACATGTTTGTAAACAAATATATAAAGATCAGCTATCCAATATCACAATTTCATTGCAAAATTCCTCTCTTATTGACGCGTGGTATAGAATGTCTTCAGCTTGCAGTGGCCTTTCATGTGTTGAGGCCAAAGGCTTTTGAACTGATCGATTTTGAGATTAGCAAGATGGTCTATAAATCCCTGAACGCCCTTGCCCCTGCAGTATAAAGGTAACTTAAGACCTGTTTCTCAAGTAATCAGGGGGCCCCTCCCTGATTACTTGAGAAACAGGTCTTAAGTTACCTTTATACTGAGAACATGAACTGGTCACAAGTCATTTGCTTACAGAGGGGCTAATAAGGTCTGGAGTGACCTAGATAGTGGTGTCAAGGCATCCTCATCTCCCTTCACATACCGTAGAAAATTTAAATGAAAACCTGATGGAAACCTGACGATTAGCGACCTCTTATTTTAAGCTCTTTGTGAACCATGGCATCAGTCATTGGTGACTCACATTTAGCCATCGTTGCACAGGCGGCTACCAGTGCACCACCACTGCATAGTTTTTTACAATAATTCACCTAAACTAAGCTAGCGCATGCTAGCACCTGTCAAAATGGATTGGTGCCATGGAACACAAAGTGCTTAATAAAATTGTTGTTAAAGAAATTGTTTAAGTGCCGTTCATAGCCAGAACCAGATGACTTCATGTCTATTTCTGCTATGGACGGCACAGAATATTGTATTTTGTTGAGTTTCAGTTACTGTGATAAAAAAATATATATATATAAAACCAAATTATGACTCATCTCATTCTTCTTTCTTTTTTTGTCAAAGATTATTGTAAATATGATTACATTATATATTTAGTTATTATCAAATTGTATTTTAGCATGGCTCCCTGCAAAGCAGTATGTAAATATTGAGTGGATTACCATGGACAAACAAGTTAAAATGAAATGAAATAAAACACATCTGAAACTTGTTGCTCAGATTCCAGCTGTATCTCTAAAATCGTTGATAGTATAAAAAATTTGATTGCACTGGCGAATTCTACGGAGTTCAAATGTGAAAATATCTTCATTTGCAAAGTATCTGCTGTTATTTGTCCGTATTAGGGGGGAAGTCATGGTTTTCGGAATCCATTTCTATTGATTATGGTTTATACAGCTCCTTTAACCCTATAGTGGTCGGGCACCTAATTCTTGACTGTTAATAGATAGCGCAACCGAATTTGGAGTGCTAATAGCTCTAGGCATGTACTTAGTCAAAATTTAAAGGTTAATTCAAAATTAGCTATCATTATTGCTCACATCAGCATTTTTCTACGTGTTGTCAAGAAAATTGACAAAATTGGCCAAAATAAGGAAAAATGTGATAAAATAAAATTTGAAGGACAATTTCCATCCAAACATGAGAATGATAATGAAATACATCAAATGATACTAGTCTGCAAAAGAAATTTGCAAAAATTATGATTCAAGAATTTGCTATTTTGATAGGGTCAGTCCCGGCAAAATGTCTCCCTCCTCCTCATATGTCAAAATATTTTATTGAAACCTTAATAGTAGTAGCACAATAGGTATCTATGAAAATTCAGAAAGTTTCATTGCTATAGATTTGCCCCCCCCCCCCGACCAAAATAGGGCCAAAGCAAATGTTTAAGGAAGATTTGTATATACCTTCGACGGTCACGTCACTCATTACGTCGTGTATTGGAAACTTCCAAGTGGGTTCTGGTGTTCCTAACTCACCACAAGGCTGCAGGGGAGCATTGACATCTTTGCTTAAAATATTTTCCTTCTTGATAGGAATACTGGCATTGATTGGAAGAAACTGTGCACTTTTATCACTGTCAGGATCTGAGAAAAGAAATAAATTTTCATCAACGATGTTTACTAATAATTTTGTTACCAGTGTAAGGACGGGTATTTTCATATTTGTTGAAAAGAATGACAAAAATGACAAGACTTGGGCAAAACCAGCAGAAAAAATAACGATGATCGACAAACCCAGATTAGTAATAATGACAAAGTCCATGATGACAAATCCAGTAATTATGACAATTAAGACATGATCAAATAAATGCAAGTACATTTCGACACTTATGCACTCGTATGCACTGGTGCCATCCTTAGCTAAAGAATTTCTACACTGACCACCCCCCCCCGGGCAGCCCGGGGGTCAACAAAAATTTCCTGCATAATGCCCGGGGGCAGGGAAAATTTCCTGTGGCGAATGCCCTGGAGCTGGGAATATTTTTTGAGCAAATACCTGGGGGTGTCCCAGGGGGGGGGGGGTGGTCAGGGTAGGAATTGAACGAGACATTTTATGACGACAATTGAAATCAGACAAATCGACATTCCGCAAAACGAGAGACAGATGAAGAAGTCTTTGTTACCACTGCCTTCGACGATTCATGATTGTGTGATCACAATAGGTTGTTTACTTACAATTTCGTTTCACTCCCGCATTAGGCATTAGCCTTAGACTCACGAAATAGTCCCAGTCATCGCAACAACAACAGCAATGACAACAACAACAACAATATATTTTTTGCTTATATTTTTTTACATATATTTTTGTAGTTATAGCGTCTACCAGCCTATCAATAGCAATAACTACGAACTTGCAATCAGTCTACATTAGCCTTGCAGCGGAAAAATTCCTTTCGAAACATAAAATCGAGGCTGATTAGGTTAATTCGACATAACAATTTCTTTATTCAACTCGATGATACATAGATAGAAAGCATATCAACTTAGAATAGAAAGTTTGTCAAAATCGGTCATATCAGGTAAGGACCGTCCATCATTTGGCCAAGGGTTGGTACCGAAGAGAAATTAATCGGGTAAAAAAAATTTCCTGCATTGGAAAGTTTGAGTAAACACAAATTTATTTGTAAAAATTTTGGGTAAGATATAACAGCCTTATCCCAAGTAATGCTCATAAGACACTTGATGAAATAGGGGTAGTGGGGATGGTGCTAATGGACTTGTCCAAGGCATATGATTGTCATCCACATGATTTACTCATAGCCAAACTTGCAGCCTATTGGTGATGGCCAAACAGTCTCGCATTAATCTCAAACTGTCTGTCACAAAGAAAACAACGCGTTAAAATTGCTTCGAAATTCAGTGAATGGCAGGAGATAGTTTCAGGAGTACCACAGGGCTCAGTTCTCGGTCCACTTTTCTTCAAAATCTTTGTCAATGACTTCATCTTCGCCATGAAGTCCTCCCATGTCTGCAACTTTGCAGATGATAATACTGTGTATGCATGTGACAAAGATGTTGAATCAGTGGCAATGAGACTTGAGGATGATATCTCTAGAGCTCTTGACTGGTTTGAAGATAACAGAATGCTGGCAAATCCCAAAAAATTTCAAGTAATGTTTCTTGGCCTGAAACTGCATCAAGAATTTCTCTTGAAAATAGATAACAAAATAATATATGTGACAAGTTCTGTAAAACTACTTGGGTTAACTGTTGACGATGAGCTGAAATTTGACAAGCACGTGAAAACACTGTGTGAAAAACTTAGCAGAAAAGTCAGTGCATATACCCCAGCACCCCCAGATGCATATACTAAACCGCGGCCGCCACTGGGGAAACAATCCCCCTGCTCAACCGCAGTCCAGCGCCTGCATCGTG
The DNA here is from genome assembly GCA_004194395.1 of Aurelia aurita complex sp. Pacific. Lineage (NCBI taxonomy): Eukaryota > Metazoa > Cnidaria > Scyphozoa > Semaeostomeae > Ulmaridae > Aurelia > Aurelia aurita complex sp. Pacific. The sequence continues at coordinate 60,093 of REGL01000559.1, read as the reverse complement.
AAGGGGACATCCCGCACAGCACACTTGCCATCCCAATGAGGAGCAGCGCACCGCCCCCACTGCGAGAAGGCCCATGAAACGCTTATCCTGTTAGAAACCCAACTCTCGGAATATATGTTTTTCAGAGCCTATAATTATTGCATTTATCACCATTCCGAAATCTGATTCGTTTTTTGAAAATAGGAAGGGTGTTTGATTGTTTTATTTGATTGTTTCCACCGGAATGAACGTTTGAACAATACGCTATAGCTGTAGATAGGGTAAAGTTTTTCCATAATAAAATTGGTTGGGTTTGGGAAAACTGTATTTTCATTAAACAAGGACAGATTTGGTAAGACAATAGCACGAGTTAGCTTTGATTGACACCGCGATTCAAATCGATTAGCGATCACAGACAAAAGAAATGATCTCAACCAGTAATTCAAAACAAACAAAGCCGCAAAAGTTCTCTGAAACCTAGGTAGCTAGCTCGCTCGCTGTGCATTCCAGAAATTATTTTCAAGGGCAAACATGAGCATAGTTCGAAAGAAGAAGGACATATCTACACATCTGCCGCGGGCATTTTATTTCTTTGATCCAGAAGCTGAGCAGTAAATGTTTTGATAACACCCAAAAAAATAAGAGAATTGAATCGCCTCCTAAACGGCTTTTGAATCAAACAAATAAAATGCCCGCGGCAGATGTGTAGATGCATCCTTCTTCTTTCGATCTATGCTCGTGTTTGCCCTTAAAAACAGTTTCTGGAATGCAGAACGAGCGAGCTAGCTACCTGGTTTTCAAAGAAGCTTTTGCGGCTTTGTTTGTTTTGAATTGCTGGTTGAGAGAATTTCCTTTGTCTGCAATCGCTAATCGCTTTGAACTGAGGTGTCAACAAAAGCAACTCATGCTATTGTATTACAAAATCTGCCCTTGTTTTTTCATTATCAAATTCATTTCTCTTCGGCCCCAACCCGTGGCTAAAAAATGAACGGTTCCTTATATCTCCCGTATGAAAACAAATGTTACCTTTTGCCTTAATGCATAGACTTGGCTCTTGTTCATCAACGCAATTCATTGGCGTAGCAGGAAGAATGTTGATATCTGGTGATACACGCATTTGAGAACGTGCCTTTTTTATATCAAGCAATGGAAGACCTTTCACTTTGTGTACAATGTCATTGCCGGCCATTTCCTCTGCTTCACTAGCAACTTTAGCAATGGCTGAATCCAAGTCAGTTACAAGAATGTGTCTTGGAGATTCTGTTTGAAAAGAAAAAGATAAATTTTCATTCTACAGGGTGTCCTAAAAAGGTGTGCACCATTTTGCTGCTGCTGGCTGCTGCGGAGGAGCTGTAAGTTCAATTGTCCTGTTTTTTTACACAGTTGCATCAAGAGCATCAGGAGACAAAATGAGTGATTTGAATATGGCCTAAGCTACGAATGGCCTGAGCTAATCTCACCGTGATTTGACAACGTAGTTAACTCAACCCGCTGTTAAGATGACAACTTACTCAAGTTCTTCGTTATCGTTTCGTCATCTCGCAATTACTGTCTCAATTGCATTTTCCAAGCCAACACAATCAGCATCACAGCTCCTGCCGCCCTTTCTAACCGCCATTATTCTGCATCAATGGTTTCTGAAAGAAGCTTCGCTCCCCCGCAAGCAACCTTTCGCGCGCACTTTCACCAGATCGCTTGCGAAATAGCAGAGATAAAACGTTAATCAATTGCTTTAACGAGTGTGACTACCTTACTTTCTTACTTTCTTTCTTACTTTCTTTCTGACTGACCTGGAGCCCCTTCTTAGATTACAAAGTGGACTTTGCAATCAAAAAGTGGACTTTGTAATAAAAAACGACAAAGAAGAACTCGAGTAAGTTCCCATCATATATTAATTACAAATTCAAATCACTGTGTCTCCTATTGCTCATGGTGGCATAGGAGAGGCCCAAGCAGGGCTTGAGACCATGGAAGGTGTTGTGGCGCAGTGGTGTAATCCTCTGACTTTGCAGAACAGTCAGGCGGACAGGGTTCAATACCCAGTAGAGCCCAACCACTTGAGCGTCATGCGTCATGACAAGGGGTTGCGGACTCAATTAGCGCTTTGCTACGTTTGTGATCTCAGCGCTTGGCGCTAAAAACCACGACTACACCTTCACTCTCACCCATGTCGATTCCTTTAACATCACCACCGGCAAAGCAACAAACATTTGAATTACAGATAGTAATGTAAGTATCTCAATAGGTGTGCTCTTTGGTGCTTGAAAACTCACCATAACTGATTAAGATTTCGCCTTAAACAGCAAATGTGCGCTTATTCAAACAGTAATCTGTACAGCTGCCACTCGAAAACACCAATCTAAGATTCATATGGAGTAAAATATAATCAAATGCTGTGTAGTTACACCGTAATAGGATAATTCGAGCAGGTGTCTTTAAAGTATGAATTTGAAGGCTAATCGAATGACCCAGCCTGGTTAGTCGTCAATTAAAGGTGCGAGAGGGAATTGCGGAGGATATACACGCACATGAGAGTACGGGATGTCCAACGTTTAAGGGGGCTTATGGCAGCTTCAGTGAGTCAAAACTGCCCGAATGGAGCCTGAAATGCGATAAATTTTCCCTGATTAGAGGGGCTGCTGCCCCCTAACCCCCTGCCTCATACTGGGTGTCCCAAAAAAACGCAACAGATTTGAAAAATTCTAATGCAAACTATTTCATATTCATTATGAAACAATTATTCTTGTTCAAATCTACAATAATTAGATCAAATTTTGATATATTTTCCAATATTTTTGGTGACTTGTTTGTAAAGTTTAAAATCAGCAAACTTCAAAATTACCCAGAGCTGCTGCATTAGCTAACAATGGTGAATTATAATGTCAAATTAAACAAAAACATGACAATCCCTGCAATTCCTGAGCATTGCTGACACACACGCAAACACACAGGTTTATTGAAAATTCGACGGTTTTTTATTTTTTCTAAAATGGCTAGGCCATTATGAGAGTTATACTTTCAATGCACACTGAGAGCCCTCTCGAGACTGGATAACTCATGAATCANCCAGAGCTGCTGCATTAGCTAACAATGGTGAATTATAATGTCAAATTAAACAAAAACATGACAATCCCTGCAATTCCTGAGCATTGCTGACACACACCCAAACACACAGGTTTATTGAAAATTCGACGGTTTTTTATTTTTTCTAAAATGGCTAGGCCATTATGAGAGTTATACTTTTAATGAACACTGAGAGCCCCTTCGAGACTGGATAACTCATAAATCAGCAAGGGATTCATTTGTTACAGTTTCTTAATCAAGTGGTGCGCTTGTCCGTAATCCTGTTAAATAAATAAATTAATTAATTTTGCCATGCTTTTAATTTTGCAGTGTAATGTTGGCTCTGCTTTTGCCCTGACAGCAAGTTTGAAGTTTTTTTATTTTCAAGTCTGCAACCAAGTCACCAAAAATTCTGAAAAATATATCAAAACTTAATCTAATCATTGCAAATTCAGATAAAAATTATTATTTGATTATCAATTTGAAACAGTATGCGTCATAGTTTGTTAAATCTGTTGCGTTTTTTGGGACACCCGGTACATTATGCAAACGTTGTCCCAAAAACTTGTACCGGATATGTGTGGCTTCTATGACAGAGTTTTGGCCCTTGAGCACTCTTTCGGGACAGCTGTTTTCTGTCCCGGGGTGTCTATCTTGAAGAAAAGCAACGGGGATGTGCCTGCCACAACAAAAAATAATGACCCTTTCCTGGAATAAACGTTCGAAAAATTATTCCTGTCCTGAATAATGCCAGTCTCTTTTGTAAGTTATTTCAATATTTTCACGTCAATTTGACCTTTCCTGGAAAGTAACTGCAATGGACATACCTGTGCTGGAATAAAGCTCTCTAAATGGTTTCTTGATAATAGCATCAAAACTAAATTCTGACAAATGTCATCTTTTGAATTTTGGGGAAAAACATCGATGTATCAGTGCATATTGGTGCAACTACGATAACAGAATCTGTCGAAGAAAAACTTTTGGGTGTAATGGATAAGAACCTTTGATTTAAAGAATCATATAAACACACTTTGTAGAAAAGCTGGACAAAAGTTGCATGCACTTGCACATATTTTCAAACTATGTGGATGTTGAGATCGTTGTTTCTCAGTTTAGGTACATGTAGTCCACTTGTTTGGATGTTCCATAATAGGTCAGTGAATACAATGAAAAAAATCCACGAGAGAGCCCTGAGAATCGCATACAAAGACAGTTGTTCAAATTTTGAGGATTTATCAACGAAAGGAAACACAGTGAACATTCACCACAGAAATTTACAGTTGCTTGCTACTGAAATTTTAAAACTGAAATGAATCTCAATTCAAGTTTCATGAATCAAATCTTCGTGGAGAAAGATATTCCATACACCCTTCGCAGTGGTAGAAATATTTTGGCACCAAAACCTAACACGACAGAGTGTCGTATCGGAAATGCACGTTTTCTTCGATCAAAGATATGGCATGAAATGTCATCTTCATCTTCCATGAAAGACTCCCAGGCGTTGGATAGTTTCAAAAGAAAAATTAAAAGCTACCAGGTGTCGCAAAAAATGTATACAGATTTGGTTGACTCCAGCGACGTGAAGTTAGCCTTAATCAATGGCTAACCACTCTCAAAATGTTCCTCGATAGTTAACTTGAGCATAGATACCTCGTTTTTTTTTATTGATGCTTTGAGAGCAGAAATATCAATCTTGAAAGCTCAACTTTGCGTCCACTTGCAAACCAGAGCTTTGGCCTTTTGGCCTAAGCAAAGTCCAGAAGCACATCGAACTGAAGATTAAGTCCTGAAGCACAAGAACTGAAATTAATGAAAAATTAAGAAACTTCCCAATGGGTGACTGGGGGGGGGGATGACTTCTGGAAAACAGAATAACACAAGATCTAATATTGTTTAAATTTCATCAAGGCTATCGTTGATTTATACGCTGCGTGCGTTAAGAAATTGCTTAGGCCAAAAGGCTAAAGTTCTGGTTTGCAGGAAGAGGCAAATTTGAGCTTTCAAGATTAACATGTCTGCTCTCAAAGTACCAATATCGACAAACGAGGTATCTATGTTCAAGTAAACTATCGAGGAACATTTTTAGATTGATTGGATATCGATTGAAGATAAATTCACAGCGTTGGAGTCAACCAAATCCGTATACATTTTTTTGGGACACCCGGTAAAATTTTGATTGCAACTGTAGATTATGTAAGCGAGATGTCGAAATGTAGGGTTTCTGTTGTTGTACGGTGGATTGATTGATAGCCTTGAAAGCTAGAATTAATTTGATTATTAACATGTATTTAAGTTTTGGTTGGCGTTAATTAGCATCAGCTAGACGTGACGCCAACTTTAAATAAAGAAATTATAAAGGTCGACAAATGATATTGCCAAAAAGAAATATTTTTGGAATGAAAAATTATTTTCCAAAAATGATATGTTATACCTTCCTCTGTTTGCTCTGGTGGTGAAGTCTCTTTACTTCTTATCTCCGCTTTAATCTATAATTAAAGAACAGATAGATAACTAACTACGATTACTAAAAAGCATTTTTGCCAATGAAAACATGATGAAAATTACAAAATTAGCGATGGTAACGATTCCACCGTGGCATTTTCTCGTCGAATACAATTATCTAACATGGTTTCACTCCACAAGGACCCCCAACTTACGCTCATGTCATGTCATTGAATTGAATTGATGTTGTTGTTGCTCCAGCGAGGGCCTTATTTCCCAAGAGCTGTAAAACCGGAAAAAAAATGTCAATTAACGATAGGTTTTCGTTGCCGTCGTGTGCTGGTCAAAGGCGGTTTTCGCAATCATGGCTTGAAGAAGCATTCATCTAAGTACTGATAGCTAGTTTTGTGGTACAGCACTTCTGGATCTGCTTTTTGCGGCGTTTTAGGCTCGGTGGTTATGAGAAAAAAAGGGGGGAGTAGCAGGTGATTTAGGCCCAATTGTTTAGAGCATATCGAGGTATATTGAATCAGTACGAGGCAAATCCGTTTCCGTGAGGGTAGGGAAATGAGTCGTAGCCTTAGTGGTATCAGTTTATAGACTGATTACACGTTCGTAGTTATCGCTATTGATAGACCGATGGACGCTATAACTACGACACATGGCCATACGCTTCCAGAAACGGACATGGCCTAAATCACCTGCTATTTTTTCTCAAAACCACCGACCCTAAAACGCCGCAAAATCAGTTTGTCTGAAGTGCTACACAGCAAAACAACTATCAGTACTTAAGTGAACGTTTCTTCGAGCTATCAAAGCAAAAACCTCCTACCTAGAAGTGATATTCTGCTTGTTTATGGACGCAAAAGATCTCCTAATTTCGCTCGCTACTTCGACATTTTGATCGTTGCAGACGCTCAATTGAACGCGTGTTTGTTTGCCTTTGGAGGGAGGTTTGAATTTAAGAAGAATCAGCCAATCCGATCAAGTTATTTCAAGTCTGGCATCCTGATTGGTCGGGGAACAAATTTGTTCCAAGCAGGAAATTTTTGCCGTTTTGAGAAGAGTTTGGCAATAAGGCCTTCACTGGAACGACGACAACAACATCAATTCACTCCAATTCACTCCAATTAGATGAGCGTAAGTTAGTTGAGGGTAATGAGGCTAAGTGGTTTGGTCAAAAAGCGAAACTACACATGTATTGATTCTATATCAAACCATATAACTTCATTTTCGATTAATTTAGCACAGTAGCTCCATCAGTCATGAGGCTAAACTCTGTCTAGAATTAGATGTCACGTGAAAATTTCACAATGTCAGATGTGACTGAAACGTTTGCATATCAATTTTGCATTATCGGGCCTATCTTTTAATTCAAAAATCTGTCGGATGGACATTAGATACTTTGAAAGTCTACCAAATTCTTAGCTTTGATGTAAGACCATAATGTAACCTTGCATGATATAAAGCATCCAAAGGGTAATGAAAACAATAAACTGATTTGTTTTCAAAACGAACGTTGGTCTGGGAATAACGAAGAACATCGACATGTTGGATGGACTAGATAGAAAATGCACATGTGCAAAAAAGTTACTTCAACCTCAATTCTATCTCAGCATTAAGCATAACTCACAAAAGACTGTAACTGTTCTATGGTATTGTCTATTGCTGACAATGTAACACATGTAACATTTAGAAAAATTGCACCTTGTTCGTCAAAAAAGGGTAACAAACGTTGTGGGTAACCCTGTCAGATGGACATGTCGGATGGACAAAAACGTACTGCAAAATTGAAGTTCGGAAAACACAAACATAAGTAATTCTACATTAATAACAACATGGCGCTGCGTAGGTTCCACATACTCGTTGGTGTTATTGTTGGCCAAGGCACGAGATAAACATTATTTCATTGGAGTGTCCGTCCGACAGATTTTCAGAATGGAGAGTTTGGTGCCAAAAATGCGCATACATCTATTTTTGATGCATATTTTCTACTTATTCATGACACAGTAATGTCCAATTTTTAACATTGGGACACATAATTGACTTCAATTGCGGATAAAGAATATAACGAAAGTCCGTCCGACAGGTTTTATAAAAAACATGTTTGAAACACAACAATGCTGAATTAATCTTCAAAACGTATTGCGAACAATTCCTGTTGTTCCTATTGTGAGCAATTCCAATTGCTGTATGCACTGTTGCATAATTGAAGATTACCGTGAAAAGTACACATCAGCAACTGTCGGACGGACAAACTCTATAGTCAAAATTAAAGGCTGTAGATACTTTTCTTCGTGCAAAGGTGATTTCTCCAAACAAATTAGCAAGTTGGGAGATAGCTGCAACAAAATCCCGTGGTTTTATCACTACCATTTGTTTTGGGAAAAATAAATCCTCTCTTTTTGATTACAAAGTCCACTTTGTAATCTAAGAAGGGGCTTCGATGTCAGTCAGAAAGAAAGAAAGAAAGTAAGTAACCCACTTCCGTCACGCTCGTTAAAACGATTGATTAACGATTTATCCCTGCTAATTGGCACTGAAATAAAGAAAGCGCACATAAAGCGCATACAAGACAGAAGTTTCCCGCGATCCTATAGCAACATTTGACGTCGGCTTATTTCATGTTAGACAGATTTGACACCATAAGATGGATAAATTACCATGATGTTTACCCTGGCACAACAACAAATTTACCCAGAATTGGCACCTTCTTGACTTCATTAGCAGCTTAATTATGTCAAAACAATCGTTTTCTAGAACGAACGAATCATTAGCCACTTATTGATAGTACTCATTATGCAAATAAGTCAACTTTAGAGGATGATGTAACCGGCGGCCTGCACAGAGGCTAGCATTCGCAGCATCACCGAAGGTAGAAGGATCCCCCTCCTACACAGCTACAGAAAGGTGCAGAATCCCAGCAAACAATGGCGCCATTGACTGGGGGAAGGCACGAGATCACACTGAACCAAAACATCTTCATGCATATCATTCTGCACAGAGGTTATCTTCGTGGCTGCTTGTCTCAAATTAGATGCCCGCGAATAGCAACAATTGAAACGTTCTGTAGGGTTCTGCATAAGTAATTTTGCGTTATCGTAAATCTCACATGACATCTCATTTGACACAAATGCACCAATAGTTTTGTGCACGAACTAAGCAAACTAGGGGTAATGACTTTTGATTTTTGCGTATCATTCTCGTTTGACATAAAGACCAAAATGTTGCCTTTGGTGCGGTTCTTTTTCTTATACAAGGCGCTTGATTTTCCATTGAAGGTGACTTTAGCAGCAACACTCATCCCTCTGACTGTAGCTAAAAACAGCATCCACGATCATTTGGGGTTATGAAGAAATCAATATTCAGATATTCTTATGCTTGTTTAGCTCAGGACAGACTTTGTAATCATCCAAAAGGATCTTATGTTTTTCTGTAGGACGGACAATTACCAAGATGTTTTGTTCCCAACTCTGTGTGGAATCACACATGATTACCAAATTTTGTATGTCAGTTATATGAACCATAGAGGATATCATGAAAGGCAAACAACAAATCTTACGTCAACTAATTCGAAATTAGAGAAAATTCTTTTTTTAGTCGAGCGTGCAGCAAAGATAAACCTCATATTAAAAAATTTCTTCACAGCAAGCATGAAATGGATAAATTATTGAACCTAACTTGAATTCGGAAGGCCTAAATGTGCATCTTTGAAAAATTGAGGTCGAGAAGTTCGGAAAAATAGTTTCAATTTTCACCTCTTTGCGTGACCAATTTCAAAACAGGCAAAATAGGCGATATCGCAAATCTCACGTGGCATGTAGTTTGAGACATATTTTAGTTTTGGGATTCAACAACCGACTCATATTCATAATGTTAAAAAGTAAATCTCAGGACAGCATGAAAAAGAGCAATTTTAAAGACACCTTTATCTTTTGCTTTGACGGAAATCATCGACATAACATACATGAATTATACCACATTCACATTGACACAGATAAACCATCTTTATCTGAACGAGGTTAAATTTCAACCAATCAGATACATTCGATGTGTTGGATTGACCAATTAGAGCGCAATATTCGATAACATGGTTTAACCAAGGGCGCCTACCTTGTACGAAATGTGTTTATTCCCAGTACTGTACCCGTGACCCAATACACAGAGTAATTGGTGTCCTGTGACCCAGTACATAGAGTAATTGATGTCCTGTTAATCTGTAGTGTTGACCAATCAAAAATCATGCTGTCTGGTTCCCTGTGGCCAACTCGTATAACAGTTTTGATCTCGTATTACATCAACACTGGAATTTGAAACCTCAAAGTTATTCATACGTCATGTTGACCTTGACAAGACTGACTCTGTGTACTGGGTCACGGTACAGTAGTATGGGAATAAACACAGTTCCTACAAGGTAGGCGCCCTTGATTTAACTTGCAAGTGTGAATGGGGCATAAATAAGCGAATGTAAGAAGACTGTTAGTTTCCAAGATACGTTGCTGTGGAACTTTCATTCAAATGCATTTGATCTTACAATTTGCTTGCATTTGATTGAACAAACAAACGAACAAACAGACAGACAGACCGACAATCAAACAAAGAAACAAACTCTATATTCAAGCCACAAAAATCAACTAAAAGATATTTGTTTGCACTCCTTGAATCAGGGATATCTGGCCTTTTCTATTTATAATTTACAATTCAATTCAATTATGACATGCGCAGTTGATTTTCATAAAAATGATCACATGAAAACTTTCTGTTGGACTAGTTCAGTGGATTATTTCAGCGTTGACTGCGTTGAAAGGAAAACAATGGAATAAGTCTAGCTCAAACTGATCATGCTAATTGATCACATGAAAATATGCTTCAACGATCTGATTGGTTATAACAGATACTCGTTCCCAGTCCCATGTTCATGAACACATTTTTAACCCTGCCGATCACCTTTACTGATCCACCTCTTCGTTAGGCACGTGATTTGTGCATGTGCTGCTGCATTTTAACAAACAAACTTTCAATGCAAAGAGCAACTAGCAGACGACAACACCTTCAATCGATTAAGAATGGGTGGATGCAAAAAACACCACTCAAAAGACAGATGTCTTACGGTACTCCGCTGTAAACTGAACCACAATAATTAAATCCTCCTGTAATTTGCTTGCACTAAATCATTTGTTTGTACCGGGTGTCCCAAAAAGTACTCCAGTATAAAAAAGGCCAAAAATCTATTATCAAACCTATGATAAACTTTTCTATTTAATTTGTTTCGTCAATGATCCAAAAACATTTATGGATCATGTAATGTTCGTTTCCTATACTAGAAGGTAAAAAATATTACACAATGAAAAACCTTAACAAGATTTTGTTATTGACATTCAAGGCACTTAACAACATGGCTCCAGCCTACCTGAAAGATATGTTGAGGCTACAAGCCAGTGATAGATACAGACTGAGGTCAGAGAAATCTGTGGCATTAATAGTTCCAAAGACAAA